>JAHXMU010000027.1:496744-652645 GCA_019455685.1 Philornis downsi
AAAAAAAAAAAAAATAATTTCTCTGTATTCAAAACATAAAAACTAAGACATTTTCTTCCCCAGCCCGATTCAGAGAACATTTAATTATTCCATTTATTGATGCATTCCAAATGTCCGTAATGTCGGTAGTTTAGAACTGAACTTGCACAATGGTTTTATGCTGTACAATCAATTGCTCACAATTTATTGAAATACAAAAGCCAAATTTGATAGTCTTCTTCGTTTATAATGAATAACACTTGTCTACATTAATTCAGTTGAACTCGATTATCATAAAGAAAATATGAAAACTTAGTAATAAACTTAGACCACAACAATGGTGTCGGCTTCCATCGAATCAATTTGCGTCGCCAACATTCATGGAATTCTCAAAATACTCGCACGGCCCGCTACACAAGATGTCAGTTTCAGTCGTCGGCAAATGAATGAACCAACCACCGAACCAATAGAAAATTCAATTGATTCATGACTTTTGTCAAGGTTCATGTTGCTCTTCGTTACGTTATTACCAAAGAAACACAAATTACTACGAATAATACTCACACGCAGCGTCGTATGAATGGACAGCCAATTTTGAACTGCAACATGACACCAGCGGTCATTGACCAATTGTAGTATTCGTTTTTCTGCCCATGCAAAAGCCTCTGATCCAAAGTATGTCTCAGTTGGCGATGATGATAGTTGGTATCACCGGCGAAAAAGTAACACTAGTGGCCCAGTTATTTATTACATTGCCTTTTCTTGCGACGTCTCACAAAGCAAATATTGCGACTATGAAGTGAAACCCTAAAAGTGAGTCTGGTGATTGCATTTTTGCCATTTACTTGCCATCTATCACAACGGTGTACAACAAGTTCCGCGATGTGCGGAAATTTAAGATTTGAATGGGATTATGATTAGACAATATTCGCAATACAAATACACTTTTCATCGTAATGGTAAAAGTAATTGTAATATGAATTTCTTAGTTATAGCATTTTCATTATAAATAAGAAAAATGAAAATATCTAACTGACAATTCTACTTCGCTGGTTTCAAGTCCAATTCCACATGAAAATTATACACGAAGCGTAGACACTACACATCCAATTTTGCGTTTTTATCAGTAGCCACCACTTGGCCTGTACTTAAATTTGGAAACGATGAGAGGATTGTAAATATGGATAATAAACCGGCTGAAATAGGCAATTTTTGCTCATGTCATGGAATTTTGTCACTCTGGAGGAACAAGTATGCATACGATCATGTATCAGGTTGACGAAGGATGACGTGTTTTTTTCACCAAAAGCGGAAAAATTTCCTATTTCAATGAATCAATATCAATGAGAGTTTTTTCTACAACAGAATTTCTGTTTAATAGTTCCTAGTTTAATCTGTAAGCCTAAATCTTATTGATTATCGCTCAATAGGCGTTTCGTTTCCGATTTGACCTTCAACAGAGTTTTCGACATCTACCCCATCTACATATATAGTTCATTGCCGAAGACAAAAGTCTCATTCACAATGGTAGCGTCACTTTCATCAGGCGTTCACAATGGAAACAATAAATTTACCCAAAAATATTCGAATGAACATTTGCTCAAATACATAAACGTTGCTTTCCGACCCCAACGCTGTAGCCGATTTAGCCTCAACACGTCTTTGCAAACATAGAAGCTAAAATTTGTCAAGTCGACGATTTCATAGACCACAATCTTTAATTAATTTCTCTTCCACGATTTGATTAACAACAGTAAAATTGCGAATTTTTGTTTGTGTTTGTTTGCAATAAAGTGCTGACGTCATTGCTTACATTTTGGTAGATGTCTTCTTCGAATGCAGCACACATTGCTGTATTTTAATAACTGATTAAATATAGGAAGTATTTACAAATGAAATATTGTACGACGGACAAACATGGGAAACACTCACGTGTTTCTAGTTCGTTCTATAATATATCTAATCATGGCAATATTTTTTAATATTGTAATTTGTAATAAATAGTTTTAAATGTTGTAATTTGTATTAAAATTGTAACAAGTTATTTGGAACGACTGATGCGATTTATTCGAAATTACGGTTACTATAATACTGAATAATTTATAGTTTCTGGGACAACAAAATTTAAATTTTTGTTGACAAGTGTGAGCTTGCTTTTAAACAAAAATGTATTTGTAGTTAAAGTATTACTAAACTGATTTATTATCAAAACAACCATAATTGTTTGTGGGATTGTTGCTTAATTATAATTAAAGGGCTAGATATTTTTACCGGATTGTTTGGAAATGCTAAGCTGTGATAAGCCAATGATTTCTTGATTACCAAAATTCTTTGCATGGAAGATAGTAATGGGAACAGCTTAGATTACTTTCATTTCCCCTGTCGAAAGATGTGACAGCCGAACGCGACAACTGCCACATCGTTTTTTTTTTGTCCGAAGCCTAACTTAAAAAACTATTTACAGTCTACGAACCGCCATGATTAACTAGAATTAGGTTTCGATTTCAAAACATTGACTAAAAGTTGGTGTCGAGCTACTTATATAAACGGCAATTATTTTTGAAAAAAGCATTGAAGCCTTAAATTGATATACAATCAATATAAATATTACGATAATGGCTGAAAATGCATAATATAATTGCTCGAATTTCATGATGCAATAGCTGAAAAACTTGGGTTGACTGCAGAAACATAATAACTAACATGCCGACTATCTGTATTAGCAATTCTGGAACGTTCCTTAAATGAAATCCCACAAAAAAATGAGCTCGCAATCTTTTTCATCCAATCGAATTTCCGAAGCAACACAGGAAAGAAAAATCGGTTAATTATACTGCTCAATTTAATTTTCAGAAATTTTTTTTGAAGACAAAAATATGTCTTATTACAAACATCGCACAGCTAAAAACAATTTTGAAACCGTTAGCTTTAAGTTATACCCCAGTAACCAAAATATTATAGATTTTGTTTGGTTTATTTTAAGGTCTAGGTTTTCACGAAGTGTGAATCATTGAATTGTTACCCCTGCGCTAAGTATTTACACAATATATGTGTAAATATTTTTGCACGATTTGCAGTTACTTGCGAGTAAGATTTTTTCTTGAAATATTTTTCAAATTTGGTTCAGTTCCAAGAATATAATATCAAACTATAATATATATTTTGGTCTTGGTAAGCCACTTTTTTTATTCGCTTTGCTATCTATCCGTCATTCTTCACTGTCCTCTCCCCCTATCTCTCTGCCCCAGGATAGATACTTCAATTCTAAATACGACGTTGTACCCTTTAGAGAATATGCTATCATCGTCAACATCAGCGGTTATATTTTGGAGTTCTGTACCATAAGACTAAATTTTTAGAAGGTATTGATGGTAGCTTGGGCACTTTGTTTTTTGGATTAATAGTGTGCGATTTTTCTTGAGCCTTGTTCCATAGAAAATACCGGAACATATTGGTTGGGCATTACATGGATTAAACAATTTTCTTGCATTTCATGAATGAAACATGGGAGAGCTTCTGACATTCAGTGAGTTCACTCAACGGGGCCTACAGTTTCTGAAGTATATCTCTATAAGACATGTCAATTACTCGAGTACTCGACTACTCAAACTGTTCGTCAGACACATCGAATTGACCGCTTGTCAAACGATGATGGGTGGCATCAACCTGTATCATGTGAACGATAGTCACGTGTACTAACCATCGCGTCACGGTCGGCCATTACATGGCTTGATTAGTCTATTTTCAAGTAATAGTCTGGCATTATTAATTATGTTGACAGAATTCGATAAAGTCGTATATTATGCCAAAATTAGAGCCGTGGTTCTAACTAAGGTCGAATTTGAAGCAAGAAGTACTCAGCAAATTATATGCTTATCTTCACCGGGAATTTCGTGTTGTTTCTATTTCGATCTAGTGTTGTTCTGGCGGTTCTATAGCACATAGCAAGCGAGATTCAGATGTGCTGCCATCTGGGACTAGCAGGTTATATAAGTGTTAGTGTTAATACAGTTACACTTATCTCGATTGAACTTTCCCCGGAGAGCCAATTTTCTTGGAAATACGTTTCATTACTTTTAAAATTCTAAAGCTTCTACTACCATTTGTATAATATTTACAAACAGCAGTATGAACCATTCGCATAAAATCGGACTATTACTTAATTTATTAATTTTCTGGAAATTTCCCTAATCGAATACTAATCGAATTCGACGGAAATTTAGCATACTCCCAAATTATTGAAAATAGTTTATCCTATGTCGGGTTATCGTAGACAACTTTATAATCAAGAATAAAGCGATCTTTTTCTGGCGTAGAGTGAACTTGTTATCAAGTGTGAATTGAATGATATTAGTTTAAATGGAGAATAAAATGGAAATAACCAGAAAATATTGAATGTGAAGGGAATGTGAATGTGATATGGGGATACTAGTTTCTAATAAGGCTTTCAATTGGTATATATTTGATCTGCGGAGAATGTCCCATTTGGCCACAGTGGGACAAAATATTGTTCTGGGATGTGGACACGAAAATCTGAAATTGCGGATTTCTGAAAATAAGCCAAAAATTTTAGGGTAAAAATTCTGAAAGCGCTTCCAAGAGGCTATTGCTGGGTATACTTTTCGTTGGCGGAGAATTCTCCACCTGGTCAAAATCGTCAAATATTTGTGCAGATAGTGATATTTTTATTCCATCTTTTCCGGAAGCCTTGTTGTGTTGGGTGGAAATTGCTGAATATACGAGGTGTGATAAAAAACGGGTTTTTTTTCAAATTTCGTGAGTTACGTATGTTCGATTTTCGCATTTTTTTCTGTTATGTTGGTACACATGATTGTTATATTATATTATATATATATATTGTCAGTTTGTTTTTGATAGATAAAAAGGATATTCGTGTTTTAGTGTGCTCTTCGATTTTTTACTATTCGAAAAAATGGATCAAAGAAACTGTATTAAGTTTCGTGTAAAAAATGAAATTAAATGTGCAAGGACATTTGAAATGTTGACTGTGGCGTTTGGCGAGTCTACTATGTGCAGAACATAAATTCAATTGTAGTATAACCGGTTTAAGGAAGGCCAAGAAGATGTCAATGACGATGCTCGTCCTGGTCGCCCGACATCAACAACCGATTAAAACATTAAAGCAGTGAAAACCATGATTTTGGATTATCGTCGAATAACTATTAGAGATGTTGCTGATAATGTTGGCATAGCGTTCGGCTCATGCCAAGAAATTTTTACGGATGTTTTAGGCATTAAACATGCGGCATCGAAGATTGTTCCAAAATTGCTAAATTTTGTGCAAGAACAAAGTCGCATGGACATCGCTCAGGAGATGTTGAACGTCGTCAACGACGATACAGATTTCCTCAAAAAGGTCATAACTGGTGACGAATCATGGGTGTGTAGCTATGCCATTGAAACCAAAGTCCAATCAACCCAATAGAAGCGTCCAGAAGAGCCAAGACCGAAAAAAGCACGTCAAGTTCGGTCAAATGTGAAGGTTTTGCTCTCTGTTTTCTTCTATTGCAATGGCGTGGTGCATCATGAATTCTTGCCACAAGGTCGTACGGTCAATAAGGAATACTACCTTGAAGTTATGCGCCGTTTGCGCGAAGCAATTAGTCAGCAATCATGGACTTTGCACCATGATAACGCACCAGCTCATACATCGATGCTTGTGCGTGAGTTTTTGTCCAAAAACAAAACGGCAATCATGCCTCAACCACCGTATTCATCGAACTTGGCCCCCACTGACTTTTTCCTCTTCCCAAAACTGAAGACACCGATGAAAGGAAAGTGTTTTTCTACGATTGAGAAGATAAAAGAAAAATCGAAACAGTAGCTGTTGGCGATACATAAAAGCGCGTTTCAGAAGTGTTTCGAGAAATGGAAAAAACACTGGCATAAGCGTATTATATCTGAGGGGGATTACTTTGAAGAGGACAAGATAGTTATTGATGAATAAATAAATACTTTTTGGAAAAAATTTAAAAATTTAACTCGTGATAAATTTTATCCAAATTAGACCGTCTGCTAGAGAGTTACAACTTGACAAAACATGGAGACCAATAAATCCATTTTGTATAGGTGGTACAAGAGGTGATTGTTCCATTCTGCCTAAATTTCTCACTTAAAGGGAATCTACAAATACATTAATTCATCATAGGGTGCTATGGTATGGTATCACTTCATTTGTATGGAAGTACTGGAAGAATTGTTTGTAATAGATTTGTATCTTGACTTTTCCTGATTATGATCTAGCGACGATGTACCAAATTCCATTTATATTTGACCATTTTATCTATTTTTAACGAAGCCTGCGTTAGTAAAGAAAAATGTAATTATTTCAGATGTTTTTTTTTTAAATATTGTGGAGAAACATTACAATGTGTTGTAACAAACCCTTAAATATATCGTTAAATGGTACATTTCATTTTGTTTTTTTGGAACATTTCGGTGCCGCAAATGGCACTGGGGCATGTCGACTTTTGTTGTTTTATGAAATTTATTTGGTATATATATAAATGTGTATGCTTGTATCGCTTTAAGCAATATTGCGTCTTATTGTGCTATTTAAAAGCACACCACTGCACGTGTTGCAATAACTATAAATATGTTGTAATTGTTGGCAGGTTGCTATTACATCATAAACTGTATCACTCGTCATTCCAACGTTTTGTGTCTTTCGAAATCAATGAAATATACTCGACTGGTCACCTGGTATCTGTTTTTTGTGCGAACAGAGACGAGATATATTTTAAAATAAACTACCGGCTACATGTTCATTTAGCTGGCCGCGCATTATCTTCTCTTTTCGTATGCGTTAGCAAATTATCACTGAAAAAAATATTCAGTAGCGGAAACTAGAATGTATTTGGGGACCATCACGAAGCGCACGTACAGATATGCATGCATTAATCGGATATTTTCAAGAGCGCTGTTACCATGACAATGGCCATTGGCGGCTTTTTTTTCGCAGAAGTTTAGATTACGCAGAAATCTTCTCGTTAATTACGGCAGCAGCAGTTCACAAGCGAAAAATTTGTGTTTCTCGGTCGGCGTAAAGTTGTTCTTGATGATGATTTGTTAGTATTTAAAATTAGATCAATGAAATGTCGTAGTAGAGTAGTTCTATTTTTTATTTTATAAATTTACAATCTTTGCTACCCGACGCTTTGAAAGAAAATTTTGTAAATTATTGATGAATGTTTTTAAATGTTTAAAAGCAATCATTGTGTGATTAACTTATAGGATTATCGTTGCAAAACTTTAGTTGATCAGTAGACGCCTGAAAATTG
This sequence comes from Philornis downsi, assembly GCA_019455685.1. Lineage (NCBI taxonomy): Eukaryota > Metazoa > Arthropoda > Insecta > Diptera > Muscidae > Philornis > Philornis downsi. The sequence continues at coordinate 504,025 of JAHXMU010000027.1, forward strand.
TAGGTGATATAGATCAATTGCTGAAAGTATTCTTATACCTTCGCCCGAAGAAATGAAGATATATATCATTTGTTACAGCAAAATTGTAATACCCAGAAGAAAGCGTCCAAGTAGCACGTGGCTTTTGACCAAATGTCGATTGAGCGGTGTCCCTCTGTATATTTGCTCTAGATTGGGTGGTGGGTATGATAATTGTCATAAGTCTACATGAAACTACTTAAAACTTAGCACAGTCTGATATTTTGGCATATCGTAGTCGGAAATTGTAAACGGACTATATTGCCCCACCCTTTAGCGAAATTTAGTTTCGCGTGATTGTGGGTGAAAAAACAGAATTTTTGCATGTATTTTGGCTTTATTATATAAATTACGATTACGAAGTTTCGAGGCCATAACTTAATTCCTTCTAATTAATGCCGCAAATTATATGAAAATATTTCATTATGCGACGGCAGAATTTATATAACAGCTCTATATTTTATGTTTACGCGAAATGTAGTAAAATTTCTTACTATATTCTTTCCCGAATGTCTCTGGCATTACTTTTATTGACTAACTAACTGACTAACCATCGTCCAAGCTCAACGACTAGGGCTAGAACTACGGAAATTGGTGTATAGGTACCCCTTATGGAGTATGTGCGTGATAAGAATGGATTTTTCAAAATTCGTACTTTTAGGGATAAAAGGGACAAACCTGGCAACACTGTCAAGCTCAAATAGCTAGAGCTAGCATCATGAAAATTCTTACCCATTTTGTCCTTCCAGAGTAAGTAAACGGTATTAATAGATTAATAGATTTGTTTTTAAATTGTTGCTTTTAGGGTTTAAAATCCGGTGCGTTCAGTGATGCGTGATGAGAAAAGATGCATTGCAATATTTAGTTGTAATACTAACGGTAGAAAGAGGACAGAAATAGTATAATCGCTCTTAACAATTAATTACATTGAAATCATGAAGCTGCGTTTGAGCATTTTCGAAATTCGTACTTTTAATGGGTGGAACAAGAAAAATTAGCACTATCGCCAAGAAAAAAATGAATGAAACCTGAATCATCTACCCAATTGGAAGTATGTAAATCCTACCGTAGGCCAGGAATGAGTAGGGATTTTTAAAAAACATGAAAGGATAAGAACCAAAATGGTACCATCGCTCAACGCAAGCTGCTAAACCTAGAATCGTGAAAATGTATGTCCATATCTCCCTTCCAGGCATGTCGCAAGAAGGAAATTCTAAAAATGCATGCTTTTAGGTAGACTGGCCATAAGTAGGGATTTCTCGAAATTCATGTTTTTACGAATGAAAATACCAAATCTGGTACAATAACCCAGCTCAAACGGTTAAAGCTACAATCTTGAAAATTGGTTTCCATATTCCTCTTACAGAATAATAATTTAATAATAATAATTTTTGAAGGGTAGAAACTGAAAATGAAACTAGAAAAGATCAGGATGCGCTCATCTTTATTAAAGATTAGTCGTGACTGTAATTTTAGGGCATTCGCATTTTCAGGGTAAACTAGAGATGAGATTGTATGAAAATGGTACTAAATCCGCAGCAAATTACTGAAGGCACATTGACGTAATTGGGAGTGTTCAGTCTCTATACAGAGTAGGCACAGACTTTTATGGAATAAAACTGATGTGAAAGGGAGAAGAATGGTATCGTCGCCTAACTCAAAGGACTGAAGCTAAAATCATCAACATTCTTTTCACAGAATGGGTGCTCAAATCGTACATTTAGTTACAAATAAGTGCAGATAGTGAACACAAATAGCACCATCACTCATAACATATCCGAGAGTTCTCTAAAAGGTTTTAGGTTTTACCGTGGCTAAGAACAAAACCTAGGATCATGCAATTGGATGTGTTTTTAAAAAACTGTTACACTTAAAAGGCCATGAAGGAATGAGGGAGCAAATGGTATCATCACTCAAGATATACAACTGATGCTGGAATCACTAAAATTAATGTGAACATTAGAATTACGACGTAAGATTTCTAGATAAGAATGTTTTAAGATGTCCGTGTTCTCAAACCAGGTACACTGGATTGAAATTGAACTAATGTTGTTAATTTCAAGAAATTTAGACTGTACATTCCTCCGACAAGGTAAAAATAACAATTTCCGGAACTTTTAGAGGTTAAACGGGGAAGATTTCAAAAATAGTCTATTGTTACCCAATGTCAGAAAATATTTTAAAAATCATTCTTTTAAGATATAAATAAAGAAGAAAGGAATCCATTAGACTTTTTTTTGTGGGGCTACGTCAAAGATCGTGTTTACGCGGATAATCCCTAAACGTTGGAGCATTTAAAAACCAATATTCGTCAAGTTATCGCCGAGATACTGCTCGAAATGTGAGGAAAATTGGTTAAGAACAACCTCTGTACCAATCCGGAGGCGATCGTTTAAACTACATTGTATTTCGTACATAATATCAAAGTCTAAGCATTATTTCATGTTTTATTTAACTTTACTTTTGACAAAATGGAAAATGGATAACCATTTATATTACAGAGGAAATCAACTTCCTATTTAATTTTTACTTAAGAAATAGAATCACGCATACGTAATGCAATTTTATAATAATATTTCAGACGTGGATTGAGGAGTTCTGACCAAATTATTCAATGTTTACAATTTAATCCCGAAAAGTGTCGGAAAGCAGGATTTTACCAAGGTTAACTTAGCATAGCTCAGTAATGGTAAATAGCTTCTCAAAATCAGGTTTGGACAATTTTTTAGACCGTGTATACTCGCAGATAAAAATGGGCAGGACGATGAATTGCAGCACAGTGTAAAATATTTCGAACGTCATTTTATTTAATATTTTTCTTTCAATTTGGGTACATGTGACTGGCTGGTATATACGAAAATCGTTGTAAATGTTTTGAAACTTCCTAAAAGCTGGCACAGACCTTTCTTCCTTACATTAGAAATAAATTGTTAAACTCCAAAGTTTATCTCCATAAATTTCACATTCATTTGCATCGAAAATACAGAATTAGTAGTACTTTTTCACTGAAATATTATTTGAAGTACTTTATTTTACGGCACAACTGCATGTTTTACTATTCAGTCATCTGAGCGCCTTATTAATTCATTGCATTGTCTGCGGCCGCCAAACCTGTGAAAAATTTGCGGTGGCGTGGAACATCATTCGTAGTATTGAAAATTAGATGTAATTCGATGTCATTAGTCGGGGACATGATGTTTTTATATTGCCCACACTCCATCATAACATTGGCTTTAACTGTTTGAAGTCTATGGGGGGAAGTGTAGATAACTTTTATTAAATGTAAATAATTCTGCATATAAATCCGTGTTTCCAGGTCAGTCTAGATCATTGCATCAAACCAACTTTTCGAACTTTTTTTGTGCTAATCAAATATGAGATGTTAGTGCGATGCTCATCATCAGCACCTTATCAAAGTGGTACAAACCTATTTGAAGCACAAACAAGATTAAAATCGCGAGGAAGACGTGGCCATGCTGCACTCCACTGCCTGAGTGAACAAAGTCGACTCTTGGACAGATGAACTAAATAAGTCTTATAAAATGAATGTTCAAATCTTGGGCAAACGTCAAAGTGGAAAAACAATTAGATTAGAAAATAATTCAATTGTAAACAATTTATGGCAACATATTTACTTATTAATTGTGCAATCGTTTGTATATTTGATCTCGGATTACATTTGATGCTACGCGCTTGTCGCCTGCGACAAATGGGGCGCGTAGCTTATTTGGAGCATCTGTGCGTTGTGTGATCGGAGGTGTCACGCAATGCAAGCATGTCGGTTGTATGATACGGATTGCGACTGTCAGATTCACGCTCACATCTGGATGAACGGGAGGTATTTGCACTTGTACTAATCATTTTTTGTTGTCAGGCTTATTCATATTGATTGCTGACGTTATCCGCTTGAGCGGCTGCATTCGCGCTGTCTAAAGGCGATGTGGGTTTTAACTGTCAGCTTTGTTTTAAGAAATTTACTGTTGGCAAGTGGGGGAAGTGGTGGATTTAATTTTGTCATTCACAAAACGAAATCACCCTTTATCCACCAAAGGTAAGACGTATGCAAGAAGCCGCAATGTCATGCATTTGGCTTCTTGTCTTTGATAAGTATTAAGCCCATTGTAAAACTTCTTGTCCAACTACAGTACATCCTCATTATGCGTGGAATATGAGAGAGGTTCGGATGGAAGTGGAACCGATTGACTACAACTTGGAATATGAATTAAGGACGATTTAAAATTGGTGAATACGTATCACAAAAAATCTGGGTTATATTTATTACTTTTCATTAGAAATTATTTCTTGTTGAAGAAAAGTTTAAGAATGGTTGTTTTTGGATATAGCAACGTTATGCCTCATCATTTTTAAAATAAATGACAACAAGTGAGCAGGCTTAAAGTTAGACAACTTTGGGTAGCCGGGATGAAACTTATATACTCAATATAATGAATTGCAGTTCACGGTTTCGTGGACGATATATTGTCTCATCGTCAGATAAGTGGACGTGTCAAAAAAGGACACATACTTATTATTATACCTATAGTCGAATTAATTAGGATATACTCGTATATCATTTCATATGGCATAGTACCAAGTTTCTTTTAACGAAATGTGTTTCATGACTTTTTAAAATTCGATTGAGCTATGCTAGTCTGCCAGACTCCATATCCTCCGATTGTAAGTAGGTTACATCACCTCTTCCTCCCTCATTGTATTGCAATGCAATGTTTTGCAAAATTTTGAAAGACCTTACGGTTAACGATACCCATCCTAGTGTCACTCACATAAATTACCGATTTTACCCCATTCGTTTTAAGCTTCATACTTTCCAAACAGTTGTTCATATTTATGCCAAATTTGGCACATCAAACTTAGTTCCCAGAAAGAAGACTAACCGCATCGCTTCGCCTCTTCTGGCACCCCGCATACAAATGGCTCATTTAATTCATCTGCAGTGGACTGCAGTAACTCACATTTTCGTCAATTGTTTTGCATTAGAATGCTTAGAATGCGTAAAATTTGAGAAAATCGACCAGATACGAGGGCGGTCCCAGAACTAGTCAACCTAACAAAGAAGACACGAAAAAGTTGGGAAAATTTTTGTTCATTTTACAAAATAATCTCCTTTACTTTTAGCTCGATACACTTTTTTCGGTCATATTCAATAGCTGCTACACCCTATAAGAACTGTCAAACTACTTTAAATAGCCATCAGCCGCAGACTCCACCTCTTCATTGTTGGCAAATCTTTTACCATTGAGCCATTTTTTCAAGTTTGGGAATAGTAAATAGTTTAAGGGAGCTAAATTTGGTGAAAAAGGTGCGTGATGAATCAATTCGAACTTTAATTCATTAATTTTGACCCTTGCAATACCGGATGAGTGCACTGGAACATTTTCTTGATGAAACACAATTTTTTTTCGCCAAATGCGGCCTTTCTTCCATAATTTCATCACCTAAATGCTGCAATTAATTAACATAATGTCCGCCGTCGATGGGAGATAATCCCACGCGCGTCCCAAAACCCAGATCCCATGACCTTGCCTGCAGATGGAACCGTCTTCCTCGTTTTTATACATCATTCTCCCATTCCAGACACACCTTTGTTTCAGGTGTAAAGTGATAGATCCATGTCTCATTCATGATTATAAATCAACGGAAAAACTCGGTTTTATTCCGGTGAAACTCTACTGAAACATCTTTACGACGCTGTATTTGCTCTATTGAAAGCGCGGCACCCATCTTGCGTACAATCTTCCCATCTTCAGTCAATATGTGATGTATGTATAACACTTTTTGAAATGCCAATTATTTCAGCTAGCTCACGCAGCTTCAGCCGACGATCGTCCAATACCATTTTGTGGATTTTCTTTACCATATCTGGCGTGGACACCCCAATTGGTCGATCAGTACGGTGTTTGTCTTGTCAACTCGTACAGTCTTGTTTAAGCTCTGGCACCTAATATTTTACAGTAGTAAACGAAGCAGCAGACTTCCCAGAGTAGAATCTAACTCGGTTTTAATATTGGCTGAACTGAGACCTTTCAAGCGGAAATACTGAATTACATATTTAACAGTGACCAAATTTTTCCATGTTTTCAAATTCATTGCAGTTGTTTATTTTGGATGGCTTAAATAAAGATACTAAACAACTTGACGCCTTAACACTTCAAACAAATGTTTTATAAGGTTGTCTCCTTTCACCAAAATATATTTTTAAATTACTGGCACCATCTACATGCCAGATCTGCTAGTTTTAGGACCACCCTCGTAACCATGGCCTATGTGGTAAAAATATTAAATTTAACTCAGATGCACCAAATTTAGGACAACCACCACGCGCCCTTTGTATTGGTTGCTTTAGCAAAAATCAGTGGTTTCTTTATAAGTTCTAGTGCTTCTTTCAGTGTGCGTTAGTTGTGCATTTTTTGATAAAAACTTAACGATTCTTTCTTTTCTTTTGCTGCCCGCACACTTTTGCTTCCACGGAAAAAACATCTGGTGAAGGTATATGCAAGTCTATTTACATGACCGAAGTTCCCACACAGATTTTTCCATTAGGAAATTGTTTTTCTTGTGTTTTCTTGTTATTAACGAATAGACAGACACCTACCCAGATGCGTAGGTGGCAAATTTGTATAAACTAGAGTTGTTCCTTTACGCATGACTAAAATGATATATTTTAATTCAACCTGGGTTAATCGACAACTGTTACTTACTGATCCAAATTAGGACATAAACAATGCGATAGTCTCCGATAAGAATCTTTGATAAAACGATCACAATGAGGCTGCAGCTTTTGACGAAGGATTCATGCTATTTGTATACCCTAATGCAGTCATTAATAAGTTTGAGAGGGAGTCAGCAATAAATGGTTGTATAAATTACGACGAAATCAATTTATTGATTTCGACGAACAAATAATCAATTGGATGCATTTGATGTATTTGTTCAAAGAGGTTCCGAGAGAAAAATAATGAATAAAATATATGAACCCATCTTAACAATGAGGAGATCGTATGAATCATGAGCTGTATACTGCCAACGACGTGGTTGAACACATCAACATATAGCGCAGGGTTGTATTGTCTGGGAGAGTTGTATAGTGTGGAAGTACCAAATTGTTTCAGCATGAAGTCTTTATCAATGAATTCGATATGGATATCGGCCAATATTCCGTTGGAAGTATCCTTTTTCTAAGACGTTGTCAATGTTTGGCGTGTCGAATTAGAAAATAAATTAATAAACCAAGGCCCTTGAAATTATTTTCTTTTAGCGGTGCATAATAGCTAATAATTCGATATTTTAACTTTCGTCTAAGTGTATCGATCTGTATCATTAAAAGCAAATGTGATGCAACTCACTGAATATGATAAGCCTTCACCCACATTATGGAATTGGTGGGCAAAACATTCCAAAACAAGAACGCATTTTAAGTACGTGACGATATCGACATGTGGCATAAATCAGATAATGCATCTTAATAATTGAATTTCAGATTTATTACTTATTATTATAATACTCAAAAAATTAGACTAGTGATATTATTAGCAAAATGAAATCAGAAGTTGAACTACTTAGCCTACTTAGCTCTGCCAGGGACAGCCTCCTTGCCCATTTTCACGGTTCTAACAATTCAAACTTCAGTGTCGTCTTTATTCCTGATTATTCCTGTCTGATTTGTCCCTGAACATGAAAGCAATTTTATTTGCCTTTTCTTTACTGTTTGATCCGCCGAAAGCAGGAATTTCGTAAAGTATCCTTTTATCATTCTCCTGCGTCGTAGTAGTAATATTCACTTTATTTTTGGTTATTCCCACATGAGCCGTTTCCCTTGGGAAGTGGCACCATTTTTGTCCACGTTCTTGGCCCCTAAAAGTATGAATAATTACAAATACCTTATTATTCCTTGCATACGCTGATTAGTGTACTCGCATCTATCCAATTCATGATTCTAGGTTCATCCCTTTGTTATTGGCTAAGTCCACTTTTTTTCTTTTTCTACCCCTTAAAAGCACTAATATTGAAGAATTTGTTTTGTTCACTACTGTCTCTACACTACCGTTTGAAATTTTCAACTTTTATGACTCCAGAATAATGGTACTATTTTAATTCCTCTCTGCTTAGTTTTTACCCCTAACGGCACGAATTTGAAAACTTCCTCCACATCAAGCGCTTGGCTTGTAAGAGGAATATAGTTATTAAGAGGAATTATAGTTATTATAGCTGATCGTATCGGATTTGACTCTTTTTTAAGATTCAAGCTCCAGTCGCTTTAAACTGGATGATCGTGCACGATTTGTGTCTTTTTACCCTGTTTTTGTACCTATTTTGAATTCCAGCTCTAATTGTTTGGTGTTGGATGATAACACAACCATTTTATATAGAATTCTATACAGTTACATATTTGCAATTTCAAAGTGTACAGCTTTTTATTGTTTTTGTTTCCTCTCTTTCTATTTTACAGCTCTGGTCGGCTCCCTAACTATTGGTACAACATTCCTTTTATCACCGGTTGCCGGTTGTTTGACCGATAAAATTGGGCTACGTCGGACCACGTTGGTTGGTGGTATATTGTCTTCCGGTGGATTGCTACTTTCGTCGTTTTTCTCCGAAAATACCGGAGCTCTTGTCATCACCTATGGCATCATGTTCGGACTCGGTGCTGCATTGGCCTATACGCCCACCCTGGCCATTTTGGGTCATTATTTTAAGCGGTATTTGGGCAAAGTGAGTGGTTTCGTCACTGCTGGTTCGAGTGTGTTCACAGTTATACTGCCTCCCGGCTTGGGGTACTTAATTAAAGGATATGGCCTAGAGGCAACACTTCGGATAATGAGTGCTATTTGCACATTTGTGACTGTGTGTTCGTTTGTGTACAAGCCATTGCATCCTCCGCCGGAGCCACCTAAGAAGAAACCCGGTCGTTCGAGGGCCAGCATGATTTTGCGATCCGTTATAAATGTAGACATCTGGAAGCGCAAGAAATATGTCATCTGGGCTCTGTGCATCCCACTGGCGTTATTCGGTTACTTTGTGCCCTACGTGCATATGATGAAGTTTGTGCAGATGTCTTATCCCCTAAACGACGAGAACCTGCCGGTTATGTGCATTGGCATCACCTCGGGTTTGGGGCGTTTGATATTTGGAGCCATTGCAGATCTACCTGGCGTAAATCGGATATACTTGCAACAATTATCGTTGGTGTTCATCGGTGTTGTTACCATACTCTTACCTCTTACTAGTTCCTACATTTTGCTTATCGTATTCAGCTTGATAATGGGACTTTTCGATGGATGTTTCATTTCGCTTCTAGGTCCCATCGCTTACGAAATCTGTGGACCATCAGGAGCAACTCAAGCGATTGGTTTCCTCTTGGGATTAAGCTCAGTTCCGTTGACAGTGGGTCCACCTATTGCCGGAAAGATTTATGATTCTTCGGGTTCATATACCGTACCTTTTGTGTTGGCTGGTATCCCACCTATTATAGGATCAGCGATACTGTTTTTAATCCGATTTGTGAAGGATGAAAGGACACCGGTTAAAGAAACTAATGGGGTTGTGGTGGTTGCCGACATAAGTGGAAGTGCGAATGAAGAAGATGAAGATGTGGAAAAAAATCAGGGTAGGTACTCACGATTTGGAATACGTTGCTAGGATTCTAACATTGATCATCTGTCCTTTGTTTAGAATCCAAGCAAATTCAACCTTTAATGAATGGACATTCCAAAGTATCCACCCATGCCAATGGCAATGTTCCCATAGATTATCAACCAGATACCGAGACAGTGGGAATGGGCGCTGTTAATGGAGAGGCACGTTTGGCCGACTCAGGTATAGACACAAAACTATCTTCTGCCTCTAAACGCTTCTTACCTAACGCCTGTGCTTCTGCTAGTAGTCGTAGTGATTGTAGTGGTAATAATCGATTTAGTTATAATACTAATCCTAGCACTAATATTGTTAACGATTTTACTAATACACCGCCCAATGTTCATACTGCTTTGATAACGGACTGCTACAAGTCTTCAACCCTCGATAATCAGGTGCTGGAAACCACGAATGCTTTCTGTAGCTCCTTGCCGAGTACAAATAACGCTTCCGTAGGCCGCCAGCGTCAGTATAAATATACAGTTTATTAAGATTAACAAGGGGTAAATAAATGCCGATAAAAATCGATTATTTAATAATGTATTGTAAATAGTTTGAATAAGATATCGATTTGTCAAGTAGTAATAACTATATATTAACTGGTGATTAATTTGTAGCTCCCTTCCACAATGGTTCCATAAGTTTTAATTCTGTTAGCATCGTCAACTCAACAAAATATTGCGCATTTTAGCGATTTTATTGATCACCCAGGCTTCTAACCAGGGGTATTCCAATTACACCATATGTACGAAAATATGATTTGAATAGTCACAAAGTTTTTCAATGTATTTCGAATTTTATGGTAACAAATCTTTTTATAGGCAAATATTTTATCTTTTTCTAAATTTTTTGTTTTCTTTTAAGAAAATATTTAATTTTTTGTATTTTAGTATTTCATCCTTTAACGAAACTCTGTTTGAAATTTGATCTATATATGAACAATTTACTGCTAACATAGTAATAAGTATAACGACCAACAAAAAATGTTGGGTTTCAAGAGAATTCCATAAAAAGTGCAAGATTTGAAAAAAACGCACTTAAATTTAAAACTGCGAAGAGTTGGAAGATGTTGCTATAATTTTTATGCGGTTTCCGCCGTACAAAACTAAAAATATAAAAACATCATCAACAAAATATAAACACATTTACTGGTCATATTTTCCGATTGCCCCATAGGTTTTATAATGCGTCAAAATGCAGGTTGTAATTAAAAAAAAAAAAAAATAAATAAATAAATAAATAGAACAGATATATACATTCCGTTGCGTACGGAAAATGGGATATGCTATGATTCGGATGTTAGTTTGAGAAGCATTACTAGTCTTGTTGATTGATTAATTACTTACACCGTTCGAAATGTGGTTTTTATGACTTGACTAAATTTTATTAATTTCATCCGAAAGTGTAGGTTACTCATTATAGCATATATAACAAATTTCATATATTTGTCTACAATACCTTACGAGATATGGTCGTTTAAATTTTGTGTGGCATGAGTGCAGTTAGACGCTAACCTGGGTAGCACCCACTTTCTCCTTTTTAGGTCGTGTTGCTTTTCGTATTGATCGTACACGTATTAACTCTGGCACTCATACCTCTAATAGTTTATGAGATATGACAATTTAAATCGTTACGTTGGGTGAGCGCTGTCTCTCTCCTTTTCCAAATCTTAACCTAACATTTCTTATGACAATTTCATTACATACATTTTATGACAGCCGATTAGTAAGCATTTTAACGGATTACAAATATATATAAATATACAAATATATAAACTATCAAGCATTCTGTTTTTATATAGACCGATTGTTTCTAACACTAAAAAACTAGTTCGTAATTAATCATAAATGTTATTTGTACAGTATTAGTATTTGTATACCTTCAGCCGAAGGAATGAATGTTACATATACGACATATGTAACACCTAGAAGTGATCGTTTTTATGACTTTTTCAGTCGATTGGGCAATATCTGTCCGACTGGCTGGCCGGTAGACACGATATCTGCCGCAAATATCTGTATAATTTCTTAAAATTTCGCATAGCCTAATATTTCGGCAATCTCCGTAGCCAAAGATTGTAAATGGACCATATCGTCTCACCTCTTTTGATACCTCCCATACAAATAGACCGATTCATTTCACTTGGATTGTTTCTAATCCGTAGAATGATGTTACTTGAATTCTTATTAAATATACATATTATTACAAGGCTGAGTAAAATGTGAAAAAAATCTACCGAATAATTACGCCCTCTTTGGTATCTCCCTTAGTACATCCCCTGTAGTTTTTGAGTTGACAAAGAAAAATTAGTCGTTGTACTAAATATTAATTACTGATTTGTTGATATATAAATTCTACATTAACATTCATTTTGAGCTTAGAGTCTGCTTCTCGATAATTATGATAATCCTGACATTTTGCGATACTCTGATTGTTAGGGAAGCAAAAGAGAACAAAAGAAGTGTGAAGAAAAATATACTACCATATAACTGGCACTATCTTTCGCTCGCCATTCCAGTGGATAAGTGTTTCCAATGTTAAATATAGTGAATGTGAGATAAAGACTACGTCACCAATCCGGTCAAACGTGTGAATTTTGTAAGAGAGATGAAAAGTTGCTGTTATACAAGTCGAACATTTAGTAAGCATGATGTTAATCACCATGAGATAGGTATTACAATTTGCTCCAATTATTCCATTTCCAAAAATGCATTACTGTAGAAAGTTGGGCAATTTTTGTATTCATCGCGCTTGTAATCATAAGAAATGGGTGGCAATGCTTCACTCTCAGAGTGACACATCCGTTCCCCCATCTGCCGTCCCATCTGCAGTCGGATTAGCTGTTGCTGCCCTTTAGGTGGATCAAATTCTTATATATTATGGTGTGATCAGAAAAGTGGATGTCATCTCTCATTTCAGCATGGATAAAAATGCGTGTACGAGTATGTCTGTTTTTCTGTCTTTGCCTCCCAAAATTGTCAACATTTTCATATGCTGAGGTTAGATATATGAGTTTGTATGATATATGTATGTATGTGTATAGCGCTTTATGTAAATATGCTTACGTATATGCTTTTTGTTTTTAATCCTTAAATTCGCTGTAAAATATGAGTTAATAAAATAAACTATGCCGAGTATGGTAAAATGTTATCTTATGACACCCACCACAAACAGTGTTTTGAAATATGTATATTTTTAGTGAGTTGCATTATGTTTGTAAGTCGAGTTTCGCTATCTTACCAAAAATTATTAAGAATTGAATTCTCTTTAATTATATTCTTTCAGAATCTCTGACGGACGATGCCCCCGCGTACAATGACCATGGTTATATGCAGTCCGTTGCAAAAACAAAAATTACATATCCTGAGAATTTGAACCACACTTAATCAGCTCGTTGTTGGAAGTTTGATATTTTATAGAACATTTTATATAGAAATACATTTTTTACCGCAGTGTAATGGTGTATGAATTTATTCCAAATTCGATATATGATCGTCTTACTCACTGCCAGGAAAGGGCCACAGAATTTTCTCAATATTTCGACAGCCATCAGACATTCCCTTTCGTGTGCGTCTTCACTTTTTCATGCCATTTACCGGATACATTGAAACACAAGATCTGTACATAAAACAAGCATCTGTAAGCTTTAAGATGTAATTTGTTATATAGGTGATACGTTATAAAAAAGTACCACGGAAATAAAAGAATTTATAGACAAATTTTACTTTATGCGTTTTATTTAATTAAAATCAATCACCAACACACACACACCTACAAAACTAAGTGATTATATTTTTGCACAGTAATAAAAATCTACGTAATGATTAAACTGAGAATTTCCGTGTAAATGTTTTTTCTAGAATGCCGGAAAGCAGACCTGACTGGACATCTTTAGGAATTATAAAATTTGCAAGGCAATTACATCGATTCCTTGTTGCCTATATTGCCTTCAAAATTCATATATGATTGCATTTCCCACATTTGTTTTTTGTATAATTTCGAACGTACTAATTGAAAATGCGAATTTTGCAATGATTGAAATTAGACTCATTTTGATTTGTAAACACCTTTATTGCAATACTCTTGAAAGAGGAGGAATTTTTAATGTGGCATCTTATTTGTTAAATAATTATAATGTATTTCGGTTTCAATCTGAAACGAAATATATTTCCTTTCAAAATATTAAAAAAATTTAAAATTGAGTGGAAAAAGATTGTGTTGTAGGATTTATAAACAATTATGAATAGAAATTAAAGGGTAGGTTTAAAAACTAATGGAAAGTTTCCACATCCCTGTTATTTTCTGATAAAAAAATAATTAATTTGCGTGTATAATTTTTTATTGTAGCATATCGAAGAATAAGCAAAAATTTACAGCATTCGAATGTCCAAATACATTTGATACGTCGTATCCTCCCACCATCTGTATGAAACAAAGATATACTTTTTGGAATTATTAAAGGAAATACCTATACATACCCACAAATACTACTATATATATATATTTGTGTGCGTCCAAAAAGTTATACCAGTTTCCATTCGAATGTCAGAGATATTTTTTGTTTGAGCTGTTCTTGGGTTTGTACGACGCTAGAATTGATTTTATTTTGTTGAGCAAAGAAGTCGCATTAAATTTTGTTTAAAAAGTGGAATTTATGCTGCATAAATATTTAGAATATTTCAGAAAGCATTCGGCAGACACACTTTGTTGGAAGGAAATGTTTACAAGTGACATGAAGAGTTCAAAGAAATCCGATTACTTGTTGAAGATGAAGAGTGCCCTGGACAACCATTAAACTCTACCAATAAAAGCCCAACAAATCAGGTGTTTGGTGCTGAACAACCGTCGATAACCAATTATTGATATTGCCGATGCCGTTGGCCTTTCAAACTGGCCAGTTAACTTGATTTTAAAATATATTTTGGGCCGGGCTCACCAAATTTCGATTGACACCCAAAACACTAAATTTTTCGAAAACTACCGTCGCCTTAAAATCTGTGAACTGTTTTTTCTGCATCTATGTTTATGATCTGAAAATAGCCGACTAACAAAAAGAATACCGTGACAAAGATTATCTTCGATTATCGCGGTATTGTGTGTTATGAGTTTCTACCGCTGGACCAAATTATCGACAAGAAATTGACTAGATATTCGTAAGTTGTTTGCCAAAAGTTCAATCAATAACGCTCCATAAGAATACCGTGACAAAGACAGAAGAAAATCGACAAATTGCGCAAAAGTCAGCTTTGGCAGCTTTCTTCGATTATCGCGGTATTGTATGACGGTACGGTGATGCGGTATTGACTGGATATTCGTGAGTTGTTTGCCAAAAGTTCAACTAATAACGCTTCATAACCACCGTATTCGCCTGATTTAGCACCTAAACGCTCCAGGGACGCCGTTTTAGGTCGATTAAGAAATGTAATGTCAATTCTGGGGCGCCCTGAAGGCCATACCGGAATATGACTATTTGACATGCTTCGAGATCTGGAAAAAATGTTGGCATAATTGGCGATGAAATAGATTTGAACAAATAACGATTTTTTGGACACCCTAATACGAGTATATATGTTTATACCGAGTATGTTACATTATTGAGAAATATTTTCGTTAAAAAGATGTATTATGTTGGATGTAATAGGTCTAAAAGCATTAAGAAACTCTTTTAGCGTTTTGGGTTATCTCTCTATTTTGCATGCATATTTCAACTTATTAATTTAGATTAGTATTCTAACCATTTGAATACCTATTTTGAAATTTATGTTGCGCATTACATGTGCACAATTTCACGTTCTTTTTAATGTATAATAATTAATTCTGGTCTCCGTTTGCCTCAAACCCAATTTTGCCGATTTGTTCCTAATCTACGAGAATGTTGCAGTAACATCTTGCCGCGCTTTACCAACGATATCTGTGCATTATTGTGGAATGTCTTTTCCAATTATTTTTATTTTCCAATATTTATTACTTATCTTCATAAAAGACTGGACCGGAATCCATTTTACCAAATCGGGTTTAAAAGCTAAAAGCTGCTCATTGCCAAAATATTGTCACCGGTCTCGGACTGTTCTGTCAGAAGGCCATAGGCACCCGCAGTTTTGTTGTTCTTAATCAGAGATGAGGCATCCTATATCATCGCCTGTAATCGGCGTGATTTCCCCATTTGTGCTGCATTTCGAAACACACAGTGATAGAGAAATAGAAATAGAGAGCATTGACCTTATAGGAAAGGCTCTCCTTACAATAATGTTTAGTTTTCACTCTTTGTAGAATCTTCAACATTAGTCAATAATATTTACTTTTTTTCTTTCTGTAGAATTTCGAGCTTCCTAGGTACTCACTTCTCCGTAACTTCAACAACAGTTCCTGCCGGTTAAGGAGGCAATTGATTTCATCGTAGTAGAGGTTGCCTGAGCTTAGCTTTTCATGGCCAAATACGATTGCCACTGTGAGTCCGGGGCTTTTTTTCTGTTTCAATTGGAACGTGCATTGCACTGAAGGCATATCCTTCATATGTTGCCACGAGAGCGGTCTGCTTTCTCATGGACAGCCAAGTTGCCAACGAACCAATAACGGAATACCTTTTCTAGATCTGCTGTAGTTTCCGAAAAATTTAAAATTGGACAATGTCCTATTTTGATGCTTTAAATTACTATTTTTTGCCAAACCTATGGGGCAAGTACTACTCCTTCAATAGGGGAAAGGGCTCATTTAATTTTTTCATTTCGCCATATGTTCGTATAATAAATAAATGAAAAGAAAAGGACAAATACAGTTTTTCATTTTGTGTTTTCTTCTTGGTCACTTAATGCTCTGATTTGCTCTAAGATGCGCATCATATTTATAAGGCCACCCATAAATTTGCTTTATTTGTGTAACGGTACAGTTTCTATTGTTATGATGTTCTATCAATATACTTGTTTGGTCGAAACAACCATACACACAAACTTTGGATTTGTGTTGATATTGGTACTTTTGTTCTTGCGATAATTCTGTTTTTAGCGTGTTTCACAATTATAATGCCAAGTTCAATTAGTGGGTCTTTGAAGGTTAGTGGGTTTTTGTGAGGAAGTGGTAAAATTCAGTAATAAAAAAAACTTGCCGCGAGGAAAAAGTTTGACAGAACATGAAATAGGTAGAATTTCGCTTTACGAAATCCTGGCATTTATGAATCTAATAAGCGCTGGCCAGTTCATAATGACATTGATTTTTTTAGAGGAAAACCGAGATTTTGTCCCTCTGCTGACATGGATTGCGACGTTATCTTGTTGAAAAATTCAGTTTCTGCCCCCTCAATACATATCCTCAAACAATCAACGTATTTAACTGATGTGACTCTCGCTGTCTTTTTTCCTCTCTCTCAAAACTCAAATTACTATTTCAAGGCTCAATTATCCTCAGATCCGAATATCACTTTGATTTAGTTTCGTTTAGTAATTTACACAGTAAAACAAAACACAAAACATCCAAAAACGAAAGGAATGCTGACTATATCGAGATTTGTCTAAAAACGCACTATTTGTATATATAAAAGTGTGAGAACCTACAGTGCTATATAAATCACGAGTGTATTTCTCTAAAATCTTAGTAATAAAAGCATCACCGTTTACGTATTTTGTTCTTGGCTCCGTTAGCAACTATCTCCAAAAGACGCACCCACTCCGGTTTTCTTAGAGCCACCGGCAGTAACTAAGCCCAAATAAATTTATACCATCCTCTCCCTCTCTAGAATTATTGTCACAGTCGTTTTTGTCTGTTACAGCGCCCGCCTACGCTGATCACAAGTTGTTGTCGCTTACGTTGTAATTCTCTCCGCCTCTTCGCGCAGTGGGTCCAAAGAGAATACAATTTGGTTGAAAATATTTCTTTCCATAATTTGTGCAGCTTTCACATTATTTTAAATTGACTTATTCTACTTTTAGTTACTTTAAAGGGATTTTTCGTATTGTCTACAAACAAAAACCAGTCCCGCCCAATAGTACAAAAGACTACTTGCATAACATATTTCACAATGTGTTACCTACTAATTGGAATTCTTATTTTGCCCAGTGATGTCCATTAAACAAAATCGCAGAACGCACTCATTGTAATGCACCGTTACCTCCATGTTTAAAAGCTCTAACTCAGTCTACAAAGTGTGATTCTTAACTAAATTTGGTGGAATACTACCTGACACACATTCTCTTAACATTCATCTGTAATAAAAAGTGCCCCAAACTCACAAAAAATTCAACATCCAGAAGAATGATTTTAATCTATAGTGATTTGGCTGACTGGAAAAACATTAGAATGCTTTCTAATTGCATTTGCAGCTTGATATGGACATTGTGAATGTAAGCTCACTGAGTGTGATAAGTTCTCCCATATCTCATTCACGGGTTGATCAGTAATACTGACAAAAAACATTCTTACATGGAAGGAATAAGTACTAGATAGTACCTAAGACATTAACTGAAGTGAGGTCATAACTCGATGCTTAGCAAAGCGGAAAATCGCTTAACTTCCCACACAAAATTAAGCAATGGCAGTGGCTTCACTGAGCATTCCAGACACTACACCTGCAGTCATGAAAGGGTTAAATCATTATATTGAAATGGCAAATCCCATTGCATATTTTAAGGTAAATTAATATGTGATAAGTTTACTCATAAATAAAGAGTTGGTTTGAAATTTTCGATTTGAATATATGGTTTGGCAAGGCTGTTATCTGAAGTGTTGTTTGCCATTACGAATGTGGATCGTTTAACAACCGAAGAGCGCTTAAAAACGCCACACAACATGACCGATATTGACTTTATTGCATCAGAAGTTTCCAGAAAGCGTAATTTAACGTTTTGGCGAAGTCAATTGGCCGCCACGATCACGCAATTTGACGCTGTTAGACTTTTTTTGTGACGTCAAAGACAGTGTTTGCACGCATAGTCTCCAAATGCTGGAGCAGTTAAAAACCAATATTCGTTAAGTTATTGTTGAGATACCGGCCGAAATGTGCGAAAAATTGGTCGAAAACAGCACAAAATGATCTACTGTTGCATCCAATCCAGAGGCGGTCGTTTAAATGACATTGTATTTCATACATAATGGCAAAGTCCAAACATTATAATGAGATAAAAGTTTCATCACTTCATGTGTGTTTTATTTGACTTAACTGTTAAAACCGAAAAATGGATAACTCGATATGTTCGTACTAGCAAATGATCAGCACTTTTTACGCATGATTGTGCATTTAAATAAAAGTTAAATCAGAATTTGAATTTGGCTGCAGCTTATTTAGAGAGGGGAGAGTCTTCTTGCCCTTTTTCACGATTCCTCGGCAATTTTCTTTTTTAACCAACATCAGGTCGAGTACCTAACAATTCAAGCTTCCGGTGACATGGCTTATATTACTGTCACTGCAGCACTTTGGTCTATGGGATGGTGTCATCTTTGTTGTGCCCTGTGGTTGTTCCCTGAATACAGGGTTTTCGTGCGCCCTTTTATTACTGTTTGATTATTCGAAAATATAAATTTCGGAAAATATCATACCCCGTAATGTTCTATTCACCTCAATTTTGGTGATTCCAACATCAGCTGTTCGCCATTCATTGTGTACGCTGATAAACGGGTGTATATGCACCCAATCCATCCATTTGTTCCTGACTATTGTAAAATTTCTGCCGCTTTCTTTCTTGTTCTACCTCTTGGAAGTACTAATTTCGAACAAAATCCGTTTTGAGCTGTGGTATCGTTCTGGCCAATTTTCTGCCCCCATTTACACTTGGGTAAGAATTTCGTTACACCATTCCTTGTCTCACAGTGATTCTGATGATCTTTCTAAGCTAGGCGATGGTTCATTTTAGGTATGTTTAGATTTAAGCATGATGTAACTCGAGAATTTTCCTTCCGCAAATGATCCTCAGTCAACAAATGATCGGAACGTATTCCACAGTAAAATAGAAAATGTTGTGGAAGACCTCGCGGCTATAGTTAATTTTACGACATTAGCTTCGTTTTGAAACGATTGAGCTGAAGGGAAGGACTTTTGTCTTTTCTGAACGTGTTACAGAGTTGCATAAAATAAAAATAATAATATTTCTATAAACGGTGTTGTTGCAAATTTACATCATTTACAACACTACCAGACGGTATTTTTGTAGACGACTTTACTTTCAATGATCCTCTTAATGTTCAAAATTT
The DNA here is from genome assembly GCA_019455685.1 of Philornis downsi. Taxonomy (NCBI): domain Eukaryota; kingdom Metazoa; phylum Arthropoda; class Insecta; order Diptera; family Muscidae; genus Philornis; species Philornis downsi. Next base: position 523,870 of record JAHXMU010000027.1, read on the forward strand.
TGATGCAAATAGAATAAATGTAAATTGTCGAGCCCCATTTATGTTTCTATACTACTATATCTAAAAATGAAGACTTGTTTTTAGTTTATATTTCATGTATGTGTCTTAAATGTTGTTTACGAAATGAAATTTCTGCTACGGAAAAGTTTAATAAGTTGCAGGAAGAAGGTCTTCACCGAACAAATTTTATCAGAGAGAAATGTTGACAAGTTGCATAAACATTTCAAAAGGGCCGAGAACGAGCTGGCATGTCAAATGTATTAATTAATTATATTTTAGAAAATACGTATTGAGCTTCCGAAGGGGTTAATTTCGACTGACACCAAAAACTCTAGTTTTTTTTTGTTTTGTCAAAGACTAAAATACTAGAAAAGTGAAGCAAAACTGAAAAGATCAAAAAAACCCTTAAGGTATCACATATACAAATTGACCGATTTAGTTTTTTCAAACCAACGTTGTGAAAGATTTACCAAAATTAAAACACATTCTGCTTGTTGTTTGTAGTTCGCTGTAAGCCATCAAATATGGTAATAAAATGTATACGTTTTTTTTATTTTCTATATTTATTAGATTAGATTTTAAATTAATGATGAAAGAAAAAAATAAAAATATAAATATATATAAACATTCGATGCTCCGATGAAACAGATAACCACGAATTCTGGAAATTGCAGCGCGATGATATTTTCAATTAGAAAATCGATCAATTTGGAACCCTTAGAATTTCTAGGGAAGTAGTAACGTAAGGGTGGTTTCCATTTTGCAAGCAAAAGTTCACTGCACCTCTCATGGCATTGTTTTCCCCCGAGTTGGGAAAAATTTCTGCTTTTTTGAGTATCAGTGCGTTTCGGATTCCAAATAACTTCTCAAAATAGCTTTGCCATTAATGCCTCCCTGACTTTAAATTCGACTTACATGAGTTGAATTTTTGCCAAAAGCCACAACGCTGAGCATAAATTGGACCTTTCATATGTCCATTCGAAAAAGCAAATCAATGTGGTGCCATAACTTCCAAATCGCAGAAAATTATATAATAATAGTAAAGCCAGGCTTCGAAGCAGAAAAAAGTTTGCAATGTTGGTCCCTATTTATATGTGAATATCTGACCTTAACATGCGCGCTGTAAATTAATCGTTTCCCAAAGGGGCCCTGGCAGTAGCATGAACAACATTCTGATTTGCGATGGAACATCATGAATAAAGCTTTTATGGTGAGACCTATATTAAACTATATCGGTCTGATTAGAAAAATACAAATGCTGCGTCTTTTTATCACCCTTCAAGCCATTCTGCGGCAAGAAAAACTCACCTCCAGTCAGCTTGGGCTCAACTGGTTATGTATGAGTTTTCATATGTAACACTCGAAAATGGAAGACTGATGTTTTTTTTCTAGAAAAGTCGCCGTAAAGTTTTTCAAAATACACTTCCGACAAATGGTGGAGCAACATAACATTATATTTGACAAAATTCTCTACATTATTCGCTTGAATATAAGAAGTGTTCCGTCCACTTCCGCTCTATTTGCAAAAACCCAGAAACTGTTGACCTTTATTACGGTCTATTTCCTTAGGGGTGATCTATTTATAGGTCCCTCCCCAGAAATAAATGGCTAAATTTTTCTATGTGTCATGTAATGTAGTATAGAGTCACACACACACATTTAGCATTAACGTACATTCCAAAAACGTACTGCCTTTTGAATTACCAAACTAAACTTCTGATATCAGTTGCATTCTCTTCCATATTTCCGTCATCGGTTTCTGAAATGTCCCGGTCTGTGTTATTACATTTTACGGCCTATTCGCTGTGTCATTACATATTATTAGTCACAACTAAAAGATCTTTATGAACTTTATTATTGCGTTAGTTCTTATTTTTTGAATCGGTTGGATGCAATTTGAATATGTTTCATGCAGCTTCTACAAGTATGCATCAGAAACATTTGGAGTGCTCTTATTATTCAAATATTCGTGGATTTTGAGTAAATGAATGAAAACTATATATAAAAATGAATATCTGTCTGTCTGTGTACAAAAATAGTTTGTAAGAGAACTCCTCTCACACGGCGTACCCGATCTTCATGAAACTTTCAGGGCTTATTCGTGTCGGCCAGGAGAAGGTTTTTAACTATGTCCGAAGGTCGAAATCGAGGCGAGTGACATGATAAGTCCGTCGGAAAAGTGGAAAACTGGACATTTTTCATTCCGAGTCAGCTGTTATGAGACATTTTTAATAGAACAGCTGTTTCATTTATGCTTACTTATTTGATTAATAATTAAAAATTGTATGTTTTGCTGAGCAACGGCGAATATGGAACGACCCAGCGATTGTCGATGTCGATTTGAACTCCACGACAAATTTGCTCCCGATGGCAGAACCAAAAATGTCGTGTACACAAATGCATTGCAATAGATGCGTCATTCAGCATTTTTCATTGAATAAAAAATCAATATTTCCACACACAAAACATGCCTTCGTTGCTTCTTTCTTCCCATTTACAAACTTTTTTTGGCCTAGCAGCGCGGGCCGGGTTCAGCTAGTGAAAACAGCTAGTAAATTTAAAAAGAGGGACAAAGAAAAGTAAATTAATTGTTGCAATAAATTAGAGATGAAAAGTTAGTTGAAGATAGACATACTGAACAAAACATCAATACGAAAGATAAAAAGCAATACACCGGATATTGCACACAGATGCGATAGTCGCAATTGATAAATTTAACTGGTAATACAACTTTAAGGAAGCAAAGAAAAATATTAAAAATTAAAATGTAGTGACAATCAGCTTAAAACATGCATTTCAAGAACCGGACCCAGTAAAATTTAAATAAATAAGATATTATGTAACATATACATTTGGATTACATTTTTTTCAAGAATTCACGGATTCCAAATATGACCGTATGTGACTTGAAATGGAGAGAATGTGGATATTCCTCCCTCTACCTGAGAGATGGCTGAAATTACGCATTCTACACTATGGATTCAGCGCTCGATAGATAGAGGCAGTTTTGTCGGTTTAGTAACGCTGTCAGCTATTCAATATCTTTCATCTGATGTGTTAATTATTTAGTGAAAGATTTGCCATTTACGAATATGGATCGTTTAACAACTGAAGAACGCGTAAAAATAGTTAAAACTTACTACAAAAGTGGTGGTTCAAACGTCATAATCGAATAACTATGCAAAGGATTGGCTAGATTATAAAGAAATGCGTATCATCGCAATATACGCACTGCCGAAAATGTTGCTGCCGTTAGAGAAAGTGTGGCGGATAATCCAAATTTCAATTCAGAGCGCTATGGGCGTATGGTAATCGACTTTTTTAGCCTGTAATTGAAGATTATGAACTGGACGATATATGGTTTCAACAAGATGGTGCCACGAGCCATACAACACTACTGATTTTGGCTTTGTTGCACTAGAAGTTTCCAGAAAGCGTAATTTCACGTTTTGGAGACCAAGATCATGTGCTTTGACGAGACATTAGTTTTTTTTTGTGGGGTTACGTCAGAGACCGTTTTCACACGGATAACCGGTAGAGCGTTTAAAAACCAATATTCGTCAAGCCATCACCGAGATGCTGCCAGAAATGTGCTAAAAATTGGTAGAAAACATATCAAAACGATCCACTGCTGCAACCAATCCAGAGGTGGTCACATAAACGACATAGTATTTCGTACATAATGGCAAAGTCCAAGCATTATAATGAGATAAAAGTTTCATCGAAATCATATCTTTATGTGTGGGTTTTATTTGACTTTACTTTTGAAACCGGAAAATGGATAACCCAAAATAACAAGAGCAACAAAAATATAAACTTAGCGACAGAAATGCAAGTATATGACAAGAAGCATGATGTTGTTTTTGCTGCTCTACTTAAAGACTTGAAATTTAGTAAATAAAGCGCACCAAAGACTGAACAAAACGCAACATAGAAACTTTTGTGCCTGTTGCTCTTGAAATATCGGTAACAGAGTAACCACATATGTTAGGGTGGCCCTTATTTCTTTTATTAATATGAAATGAATGCTATAAATCAATAAATGTAAAAATTGATGCAATTTTATTCGAAATGGCCAAATGGACTATCATAACAATATTTTATGAAATGAATGAATATTTGTGAACTGTGACAGAACAGCAAACAAAAGCATCTCTCAATCTTATTCTTTTTGCTTCAATTTTTGGGATGATTGATTTATGTATTTTTTTCCAAACGTCTTCACTTCTTGTTTTTATTTTCAATTTCTTTTTTGCTGTACTGAAAGTGTCAAGTTAAGCTTTTACTCTCTCTCACGAGTGCAATGTCAAAGTTAAATTTTTTAACTTTCTATACGGTATGGCGAAAGCATAGGAACACATACAAACAAAATTATACGACATCCGGGCAATTTTAATCACATAAACGGGCTCATGAATTTTAAATTCACCCAAAAGTCATTTCAATCCAATTTGTCATTTTGTACATGAGGTACCGAAAGGACACAACTAGCTGATTCAGTTACAGCTTTTGATTACCATTTTTGGGGAAAATACCTTTTCTCAGGTTTCAGTTGACTCTTACAGATATTTAAAACCTTCTAATAAGTACAATATATTTGAAGGTTTAAGTCGCTGTTTGGGGGATATCAAGAGGAATGGGATAATGGTCATTTGCAAACCGATACAAAATATTGCAAAGCAATGATACAAAATAATTGTTTTTTTTTTTCTGGGAGTTTTGGTTATTTCATCTAGTGACCGCATTGCAAAATACCTGCTGTGTTAGTTTGACCCGCTGGGAAATTTGAGTTTGGATTGGCAAAGTTTCTCCCAATCGTTGTAGAAAGCCATGAAACGGATTTCGTCCTAAGATATCAATTGTGTCGCTCAACAACAGATCGTACAAAATACCAAATAAAATACGTTTCATGATTTTTTAGGTCAATGGAGCGATGTTTGTTCGCATGCCAAATTGACCAAATTTCCGAAATTCAAATTTCACCTGTAATTCCAAATTCGAAGACTGGAGTACATTTCATTGGTTCGACCGAATAACTACAGTATCTCTCTTACAAATGGTCAATTTAGACCTTGTAGACTTATATTCAATTCCTTACATGGGTGCACTAAATTTAGTTATATTTCGTACACTTTGGTAATGTCAACAAAAATGGATGGCACTGTCTCACCCATTTTGGCACATCCCATACAAATTGACCGATTTACTGATATTCAATCTTTCCTCTGTAATTTCTAATTTGTAGACTGTATAAGTCTATGTTCTTGTTCAATATACTATCTTACAATCTTACAAAGCGCTCTTCTTCTGATACCTTTTATTAAAATTGTCAAATTATCATATCTTTCAAGCAGAAGTAAATTCTGGGAATGATAACGGAGGCACTGCCGCTTTCCTTCTGGAATCTCCTATACAATTTGACCCTTTTATCGAAATTTATTTTATCTGTGGTAATCCCTATTTCGTAGTCTGAATTTTTGCATAACCACTTCCTCTCTGATAACACCCATACAAATTACATAATTTTATCCACATTTTCCTAGATTCATATTTTTCATTAACTTCCTGTAAACTCAGTATAATTTGGCACATGCCAGGCAATTCACAAATTGAGTACTGTAATTGAAAATGGACTGGATTGCTACGCTCGTTATGGTACAACACATATGTATTGGCCGATTTAGAAAAATCAGTCTTCTTAGAAATCTTTATAATCTCTAAAGGGAGACTTCAGAAAGTTGTGATTTGTGTATTTTTTGATAAGAACATGGCGATTTACCACGTCCGATGACCTCACACTTTTTGCAAAAAAACAAAAGGTTGTTGAGTGAAGGTTTATGTAAGTCAGTTTACCGGACTAAAATTGTATAAAGTGTCAAGCATCCTTTAATCAAATGCGTTTTACGACCGGTAGTAGTCCCAAAAAAAGAATCAAACTTCCTCATGATTTGATTTCTGTTATCTTGCCAGATCATTGTTGAAGATTGTAAATGGGCCATATCAACCAGACTCTTTTCGTACGTTGTAAATACATTCACCAATTTCCATTGTCCGTTGTATTGTTTTATTATGCTAGCAAAATTTGGGAAAATGTGACTAAATAACCATTTTCTTCTTTTACCTCCCACCGAATAAGCGGTTTATTTACCTTACGATTTTCCGAATTCAATCTTTTCTCCTCCCATTGAAATGGATAATTTAATCAAAATATGCTTAGATTCGTATATTCCTTTTTATTAGGGTGGTGTTCTGAATTCAGTCGAATAAATATATAAATATTGGTTTGAGAGTGAAGTCGACGATATTGTCAGTTACTAAGAGTTTCGTAATTATTGTTAATAATTATTCGTTGTCAATTTTTTCCAATAAATTGATAGTGAAATTATATTTTAGTATTCAATAACACTCTGTTTAAAAGGTACTTATACGATTTGGGTTAATCAACAACAGTCTACCGTATCCACTTCTGCCATGCCTGATTGAAAAACGTGATGATCCAGTCGATCAGAATCACAGGCGTTTAAAATTTGCCATAAATCATTTACCATTATTATTATGTATTTATTAAATAAGTAGTAGTGAATATTAAAAACAAAACTACTTTTTTATTTTATATATAGTTTTATTTAAAATTACCTATTTTCCATTGTTGTCTCTTTACCAAAGCGTCGTTAATCGTTTAGTTCCAAACACGTATTTAAAATAACATCTGTTCCTACTCGTGGTTCTTCGTGCAGAAGACACTTTAACAAGCTCGTCGTGGTATATACAATTTTAGAGGCCGATTTCATATTATTACTGGTACAAATATGTTGTAAAACTGGCTATTGACACTTTTCTTAAAGTTTGACTCTTTGTCGACATTTTGATCTCAAATAAGAAGTTTGCCCAACTCAAATATATTTGTGACTACATTTTCCACATTTTTTTATTTTCTTTAGTCATAAACAGGCTTCTTACCTTTTACCACCTGTCACCTATTATAATTTCTGCCTGTACCTTTTTATTTTGTTGTTATTCTGTTCTTTTCCCAAACGGCTGTAGCATTGCTATTTATGCAAAATTCCACTGGTGCTTTTGCCAAAAATGTCAAAAGATATACGAGTATTGATATTGCGTATTACGAATATTGCAATTAGGGACATTGTTCTGCATTAATTTGGGGAGTGCAGCTTCACGATGTCTGTCCGTCTAGAGCCACCCAACCATCGGAGTATCCAGTTGGACATTCTTAAATTAAAGTCATTTCGTTCGTATCTTTTATTATGGACAGATATTCCGTTTGTTATTTTCCTTTCTGTTTCCATTGTCAGTATGCGAGGGCGGTCCCAAAACTAGCCGACCTAACATATAATAGAAGACAAAAAAAAGTTGGGAAAAAATTGTTTATTGTAAGAACAGTCAAACTCTTTAAAGTAGCCATCTACCACAGACTCCGCCACTTCATTGTTGACAAACCTTTTACAATCAAGCCATTTTCCCAAGTCCCAAAATAGTGCGTGATAAAGCAATTCGAACTTTAATTCAATAATTTTTGTCATTGCAATGGCCGGGTGGCTTCATGAAACAACACTTTCTTTTTCGCCAAATGCAGCCTCTTTTCCATAATTTCATTACCAACCGCTGCAATAAATTAGTGTAACATTCACCGTTGATGGGGTTTCTTTTCTGAAGATAATCAACAAAAATAATCCCATGCGCATTCCAAAAAAGAAAAAAAAGAAAAAAATAAAACGGACGCCTTGCCTGCAGGTGTAGGCGTCTTCGCCTTCCTTGGACATGATTCTCTCATTCCAGCCTCTGCTTTGACTGGTACCTTGTCTTAGGTGTGGAGTAGTAGACCATGTCTTCTCATACATTCTTATAAATCGACACAAAAATTCGGCCTTATTGCGGTGAACCATCGCCAAAGACTTTACCGAAACATCTTTACGATGCTGTTTTTGCTCTCCGGTCAATATACGATGTATAGCACTTTATGAAATGAATATTATTTCATCTAATTCACGCACCTTCAGCCGACGATCATCCAACACTATTTTGTGGAATTTCATAACTGTGTCTGGCGTTGGCACCTCGATTGGTCGTTTACACTCTCCTACCTAATATTTTATAGCCGTAAACGAAGCAGACTCCTCCAGAGAAGAATCTAGCTCGGCTTTAATATTGATTGGAAAAATGGAAATGTTGAATTACATAACGGTGATCAATGTTTTCCGTGTTTACAAATTCTCTGATTTCGTTTACTTTTAATGGCTCAAATAAAAATACCAAACAATGTGGCGCCTTGAAACTTAAAACATACGTTCTATAAGGTGTCACTTTTCATCAAAATAATTTTTCTCAAACTACTGGTACTCGTACACTTGCCAGAAGAAGTATTTATGCACTTCATTTGTTTACCAATTTAATAACATCGATTTGACGGACAATCTACTTTATTTTTGATATGTTTCCTGGTTACAACAGAGAAATGCAATGCAAAGTATTCGTAGACATTCTCGTACACTTCAGCATTTTACAGCGCAAGTGTGCGCAGCGACATTAAATTGCAATACCATAGAATAGTGATTTGAATTAAATTGATTTCACACAGTGATCGATGATAGAACTGAAAATTATGATGATTCCCAAAAAAGAGAAGAAATTGGTCCTGATAAAAGAGGAAAAATTATCGTAAAACTGCATAATGATAAAATTATTTTTAGAAGCCATTCTACTCAAGCACGAAAGCGTACTGAGATACAGGGTGTCCGTCGGGAAGGTATACTACTTTATTTGTTTATAATTTTTGATTAAATGAAAGAGAATGGATCTAACGTTGGATATTATATTTATTTAATGTCGGCAATTATGTATAGAATACAATATCAGATAAATGTCCGCCTCTGTTAGCCTCACAAATGTGAGCCCTGAGCATATTTTTCATTACATTCTCACACATTTCACGCGGAATTTCATTAATTTCATCACGAATATTTTGTTTGAGTTGCTCAAGCATTTCTGGTTTATTTGCATAAAACTTGCTTTCCAGATATCCCTACAAAAAGGAGTCTGGGGCAGTCAAATCAGGCGACCGTGGAGGCCAATCAACATTACCATTTCTTGAAATAACTTGTTGTCGAAAGAAGTCTCGCAGTAATTCCATTGTAATCCTGGCTGTATGCGATGTGGCACCGTCTTGTTGATACCACATGTTAATCAGACCCAAGGCATGCAGTTATGGCGTTAAAAAGTTTTCAGTCATATCACGATATCGCTCCCCATTGACAGTTACCATTGCGCCAATTTCAGTTGCAAAAAAGTAACGTTCAATGATTCCCCTAACCAAACTGCACACCAGACTGTCACTTTTAATGGATGCAAAAGTGACTGATGAATAACTTGAGGGTTTTCCATCGCTCAGAACCGACTATTCTGTTTATTCAAATGAAAATGTGCTTCGCCACTCATTATGATTTTCTCTTGAAAATCGGGGTTGTCATGGGCGAGCTGTAACATCCTATTGGCATATGTACGACGGCATAAATGGTCTTGTGGAAGAAGCTCTTGTGTCAACTGAATCTTAAATGGAAACAAATGCAAATCCTTGTGCAAAATTGTGGCCAAAGTTGTTCTTTGAAAACCACTTTCTTGAACAGCAGTACGGTGTGGTCCATCCTTAGCCTTATCAGCTACAGACCCTCTTTCTTCGAAATCATTCACTACACCACAAATAGTGCGTCTTGTTGGCACGCTGTTTCTTCCAAAAATTTCACGTAACTTTCTCATCATCACAGTAGTCGATGATTGATTTTGATAAAACGTTTTAACGATTAAAACACGTTCGATAATATTTTTCCATAATAAATTTGTCACGTCTCTACTTCACGGTTGCCAAATGTGAACTATCAAGACTAATGTTTACCAAAATGGCCTCAAAACATACCTTCCAGATGGACACCCTGTATTTATAAATGGTTTGGGTGCATAACAGATCACAGGTGTCAAAATTGGTTTACGAAATTCAGTTATGGAAGTTTACGCTCAAAAATGACCACCAGAGTAATCGACCAAGTGTGGATGACGAGTACGAAATCAAAGTTGTTGTCCTAATGAACCAACTAGTTTCTGTTTGAGAAGCTGGGCTGCATATATATTGATATTTGGGAAAAGAGACGGGGGTAAAGAGATAAAGAAAGCAATTCATAAAATCTGACATCAGTTTGTCAACAATTGATAAACAATTGAATTAGTAAATCGTAAAGGCATGATTTTCCACAACACATATTTTTTCAAACAAGGCAAAAAAAAACAAAAATTGGAGTTTGGAAGGGTGGTGTTTATTGAGGGACTTTGTTGAGCTCCGCATTATAGATGTGGTCCATCGTTCTGTACTAATAAATCTAAATGTAAAGCAAATCGGTATATGTTAAATGCATAAGACTCAGTGGTATGTATATTCCTGACTTCCTGATAACTTCAGTCCTTGCCTCAATGCGGCCAATTATGCGAATGAAACCAATTATGCGTGTATTTGCCTACTATTATTGTTACTATTATTAAAAGTAAGTATATTTATGTAGCTACATTAAGGTAGAGTAGTCGAGTGATCAAGAAGTCTTGTAAATGCTTCTCAAACTGTGGCATTCGGAACCGCCTTTAGGTGTGTAAATTAAACATAAGCTGACTGACTTTCATACACGAGTCATATAATCGGAAACAATAAGTGCTTCTGTTATGTAGCATTCTCAGTAAAGGGAAGCTGCTTTTAAAACGAGCAGACATGGTTTCAAAGAGTTTATTCAAATTAAGAAATAATTACCTACCAGAATTTGGCTGAAAGTATTTACATTTGATAAGCGTATAAAATGATGCACAAGAACGCATTCAATATAGTCGCCGTTAACGTTACTTATGCACCACCCTTTATATGTATATATATATATATATATTTTTGATTGATTATTTTAAAAGTTCAAAGATAATTTCTTTTAGTAAGTTTAGAAGTTGACATATTCTTGACTTATATGGCTCCATAGAACTCACTTAATATTTGAAAACAGAGCTCACTTGTACTCGTACAGTGGCGTGTTCACCGAAGTCAAAATGACTAAAGCATTCATAGAAATATTTCTGGCTCAAGTTTATGACAACATTATGATTGAATACTGTGTAGAGGCAGAACGGGAAATAGGCAATTCGGCGTTAGAAAGGAAAGAATTCAAATGCTGCCAAATGCACAAACATCCAAACGTAAGCAGGCTACAAGCATACAAATTGCTCATTACCGACATTTGTTTCTGTCTATTATAACGACTTGTGCATTGAACGTTTATTGGAATTGTCACAATTTTATTGTCGGAAGCACGAAAATAAAATTATTTGTTTGCAACTGTTATATTGTTGGCTAGAAGCCTCTACAACAGACATTGAGGGACATCTCTCAGTTTAGATATTTACGTCTAGCAAATTTGGAAATTTTTTGAATATTGGAGGTACATGTGTGACTATGTGTATCCGGGGTTTTTGGAACCATATTTTGAGGTGTTGTATTAATGCAAGATAGACAGTGGGTTTAATTAGCCACTGTTAGCTTCAAAATTCATTTAGTTTGTTAGGGAATTGTGATATTCCACTTAGCAAAGCAAACGCGAGCTTTTTATTAGTCTGTATATAATGATGTTAGCCTGGGATTTTTATTTAATGAATTGTATTGGAAATTGGATATGGGAGTATTAAACTCTTGTTAAAATGTTATGGCGCCCAATAAGGAATTATAGGCTACTAGTGGACCCGGCATACTTCGTTCTGCCTTCAAAGGTGGCAAATTAATGATTTACAATTTTCAGGATAGATGGTTCTGTATTTAAATTTTTGTTAGAAAAGTTTGGTTATTTAAATGAATGCTTTTAATACTTTTTTTGTAAAGTTTTTAAAAATTATTTAATTTAAGTCAATTTAATTGAGATTTAAAATTACTGCAACGCTTTCACATGTACAACGTTCTTTGTTTGTCTGTTGGGAAGCATAGAAAAATGAGAAGTGAAATAAAGTCAGTATTTGAAAAACTTAAATTTTCCTATAACAGGATCAGAAATAATGGTTTTTTTAATTTTTGATTTCTTCGGGTGGTGCCACGCCTATTTCTCCAATCCTGCCCATATTTGCAGCAGAACTTACAATATGTAAACCAGACTTATATACCAAATTTTGTTCACATACTGTTAGCCGGAGCAGAAATAATAGATTTTTAATTTGTGGTTTGTATGGGAGGTATCACGCGCCTTCGTCCAATCCCACCCATATTTGCAGCTGAAGTTACAATATGTACACCAAACTTATATACCAAATTTTGTTCAAATGCCGTTAGCAGGAGCAGAAATAATGGATTTTTAATTTGTGGTTTGTATGGGAGGTACCACGCCCCATTGTCCAATCTCGCCCATATTTGCAGCAGAAGTTACAATGTGTACACCGAACTTATATACCAAATTTTGTTCAAATACCGTAAGCAGGAGCAGAAATAATTGATTTTTAATTTTTTGTTTGTATGGGAGGTACCACGCCCCTTCGTCCAATTGGACCGAATTGTAAATCTAAACCATCCCGGGCACCACCCAGACGCATATACAAAAATTTATGCAAAGGGTCCAGCCGTTTAGAAGGAGTTGACTGACAAAGCCCGTACAGTAGAATTATATATATAAAGATATTAGATGTTGATGTTAGATATTGACAAATAACAATTTTGAACGACTACATTTAATGAATTATTAATGGTGTATAGAAGATAATTAATTAATTAATTAATTAATTAATTAACATATTTCTTTTGTAATAAAAAGTGGGTGGTACTCCTCCCCTTTTTTGAATTCTCTTGTGGTGGTAAAAGTAACCAAACAATCGTCATAAGAGTTGTTACTATCAATCACGAAATTATCATGTGCAAAGGTTAGAAGAATAGGTGTGGCAACATCCACAAAACTTAACTTTGAACGGTCGTATCTTATGAACTACTGGAGATACAAAGATGTGATTTGACATGTATGCTACTGACAGAAATAAATATGATCAAGTAACAAATGGGACGTGCGACACTCCTTTTAAACCATTTGTTCTACCATCAGATTGTCATAAAAATCTAACGGTATTGATAGTAACGAATTTTTCATTTGCAATATGAGGAAAAGATTAAGTATCTCATGAAATATAAGAGATATATAGATGACATTTGGTACTGGAATATAATAAAATATGTGCCAGCAAAAACTGTGTAGTGTTGGCTCTTTTTAATAACCTTTTAAATGGTAAAACTTACCAATCTTTTAATCATAAGCTATGTTACGTTAGGATTAGGAAAAAGGAAGTGACAACCGAACGACTTAAATGGTCATATCTCAAGAACTATTAGAGGTATGAATGCAGAAGGTGAGATGGGTACTATCCATATAGAAAGCAACATAGCCTAGCAAAAAGTGGCCGACATCACATTGCTTTTTGAAAAATCGACATTGCGGCCAAACCGATCGTCACCAACATTTAAGATCATATTACTGTCAATCAGGAGATCGTCATAAGATTCAAGTATGATTGGAAAAAAGAGCGTAGCTGCACTCATATTACACGAAGATTTCAACGACCATGCCTCATAAACTATTAGAGATAAATACGAGTATATGAAAGCTGTTCTATATGCTATTGGTAAAAAAGAAGTATTGCTAAAAGTAAAAAGTATTAATACAAAATTATCGACCGAAGGAGATTACATTAGAAAGAAGTTGGTCAAAAATTGTTTTGTTGATAATTCAATCAAGCCTTCATATTAGGTAGGGTGTTGAGTATTCACGATTATAGAAGATGATTTCATCCCACTTTAATGGCGACGTTGCAGCGGTTAGTATATTTGCAACATTAAAATTTTCAAACATGGCAATTTTTTTTGTATTAAATAAATAATGTATTAAATATCAATATCAATCAATAAAATTGAACTGTTTCCAACATGTTTTAATGTAAAATACATTCTACGGTCAAATTCTAAAAACATTTATCCCATTATTTTATCATTATGATCCTTTGGTAACGACACATTGACAATTGTTGAAACAATATTTTTCGAACAAACTAATATATATTTTTGAACCGATCTCAACAACTATTTATTTACATTTTTTTTTTTTTAAAAAAAGGTAAAAATTGAATATCAAATAATATATATCACATTTAAATGGGGTTTTACAATCCATCTGATTTCCACAAATTTGTCACGTAGATCACGTAGGGATCAGAACGGGCTATTTTATTGCTATTTGATCTTTCAGTGTAGAATTTTTGGCAGTTCTCTTGTTATGTGTGACAAGTATCAAAGTCAAGCGTGGCCTGTCTCGCCCTTGAGACAAAATATGTTCACTCTATTAGACATATCAAAAATCTTGAATTAATTGTTTTGCAACAAATTATTACTAAATTTGACCATAATCAGAAATACTTATAGATACACTACCCCATGTCCACCTAATGAAATTTAATTTGCAATTCTCACTTTAAAGCAAACATTTGAAATATCTTATTTTAAAATTTCGCTCAGTGTTGAAATGTGTCAAAAATGTTATTTACTCCAGACTCATAACATAATACGTTTTGCGGCTCCTACTTTTTGGCTAATCGAACATGTGAATTATAAGTCGAAGAGTCATTTTAATCAGTCAAAAAATTTCAGGGTTGAAAGTGTCATTTTCAAATTAATAATAAAACATCAGTACAGAAATTTCAATCGGGTGCACTAACTTACATACATAATCCTTTACCCAACGTCCGTTGCGTCAATTGCGAAATAAAATGCAGTGGGGCCACTGACTATGAGCATGTTAGAGCAGTCTATTTTCATTCGCAGTATAAAATGTCTGAGGCATCCTCAATTATACTGAATATTGCGCAATGATATGGAAGATACGAATCTGAGGATATACGAGTATGTGTTAAAAAAGGTAATGGATATTCGATCGCTTTTCTCTCATTTTCTCTCTCATAATTGATCAGTATCTAATTAACTTCAGGTTGTGAGTTATGGATTTCAGCGGAAAATTAAATTTCAATAAATCGGTCAATTTGTATGGGATATAACAGAATAGTCGTGTCAACGTCCTTTCTCACCATTAGAAATTGGTTTACCAACCGCAAAATATGTGACAAATTTCGCCGAGTTTGGCATAACTAATTGAAAGATATAGGTACCAGAAGAGGCGTGGTTAATTGATCGATTTTTTTCTAGTCATATGGAGAATAACAAAGCGAAGTATTGGACGGAAATTTAGACTACACACATTTCGTTCAGTAATGAGCTACAGTACAGGATAATAACATTTACATATAATAATATTGAACATTAGGACTAAGCAATGCAAAATATAACTTTTTTTCACATTTAAGATACATTTAAGCAAAACAACGGCGTTATAAACAACCAGCTTATGAAATGCGTGTGTGAACAACATCGTATCACAGTCGTGTTGCAATGTTAAGCGGAAATGTTACTTAGCTCAGCGGAAAGTCTCTTAACTTCCTATACAAAATCAAGCTAGTTCTGGAACAGAAACCAGATCACCAAAAAAATCTTCTGAAATGTGATATTGTATTTCGGCAAATCCTATTTGCTTACACATTTTGGAAGTAAATTCAACTTTTTTTGTAATAAAGGAATGGGTTGAATATGCAAATAACCTTTCATCAAAAAAATATTTAAAGTTAAAACTCGGTACCTTAATGTTCGAGGAGTTTGAAGAGTATTTTTTCCAATGTTTGAAGCTAGCGTTGTCACACTTAGATTTAGTAGTTTCGGTTGGTGCTGCCCGCATGGGCTGCATGAAAAGGTAATTATGGGCGCCCTCCCGACGCACAACTTAGTTAAGAAGAAGGATTAAAACGGGGAAGTGCGGACACTGGCCAGATGGTTCAAATAGAAGGAAATGTAAAGAGGTGACAATTGATAAGTCGGATTTTGCGCTTTTTAGGGGTTCAAATGGTTTAGCATTGAAGAAAAAGGTTATAACTGGTCTGATCGCAGGCAGAGGCAACATCGTGAAATATGGCTCTGTGAAATGTTAGAAAAAATAATATTTTTCAAAATTCTAATTTTATGGTAGAAGCGGGGACAAGAAACATGAGACCGTTTTTGACCGAAAGTAGAAACATTAAATCTTGATAGTAGAATCCTATCCCATTCTAATAATTAAATAATACGGGATTTTACGAAAAATTGAAATATTGGGAAACAAAAACCTCACTTCCAATTGATAAAATAGAGAAGAAAGAAAACTGAAACATTACGAAATTTTAATTTCTCCTCCGTTTAACCAATTGACATTTTTTAAAATGTATTTTTTTTTTTTTGTTATTTTTTCCCCACAATTTTCATTTCTTAAAAATGCTACGAGCAGTGATCATTGTGGGCGGTAGCAGGTTTATACGTCGATGTTGACCAACTCTTTTACTATTAAGTGATCATACGTGAATCTATCACAAATGCAATAAATACTTATTAATTTTGAAAAACAAAAGTCGTATAAAAAAGCCTAACGATGGTTGCTCAACTGTATTCGTACGTGTTCTTTCGTGCTTAAGAGAAGCTCTGCGAACGTTATTAATTACAAATATCGCGTAAAATGTCCTTATTCTACTGGCTACTATGTTTAGTCCTTTGGATTTGGATATATTGGCTATGGACGCGTCGAAAGTTTTATGCGCTGATTTTCAAAATACCGGGTCCTTTAGGTTTTCCCATTTTGGGGATGGCGCCCTATTGTATGCGTAGGGAAGGTGTGTTATTAATAAACATTGTGTCGAAAAACATGTAAAATGTTATTAAAGGAGAGAAATACTTGAATGGAAAACAACAACAACAACAACAAACAAACAATAACAATACAATAAGTATTAATAAAACTGAGATGAAAAGTGCGCAAAATTGAACAAATTCGAATAAATAGCGGTGAAAGACGTTTGGAAATGACAGTTTCTGGAGTTCAATAATGCGAATACATCAAAAGATATTCAAGTGATTTGAATACAACAAGAAATTTGTAAAATGATGGTAGCATACAGTGATAATACGAGTAGGATTTATAACATTCCCGATCAAAATTTACCCACATTTATGGAGCATTTAGTATTTACTTACGCAAATGCACAATTAACAGTTAAAAGTTTGTTATGTTTTTAAAATGATGTCCAGCAATTTTAAACTAATTCTTAAATGAAAAAAAGTGGGGTTGTAAGCTATAATCAGTACAGAAATTTGAGTACCTTCGCCCAAGCCTTTTGCTTTGCAGTAAAATTTTGCAAGGAGCCAGAAGGGTTGTGATAAATCGCTAGTTTCTTTTAAAAACATCCAATGAATGAAATCACAATAAAAGAAGGAAAATTATAATTTTCTAATATTATATTCATGAATTAAAAATTGGCTTGTTATACGTTCTACAAACTTGTCTTGTGTGTTAAAGAGTTAACTCTTCTATTGAGCAGTTTTAGCCGAATGCATATCAAAAGTGTTTGTAGTGTTTTGAAAACTTTCATTTAAATTATTGCTGCAATTACTATAATTCTACTTTTGTTTGCATGTTCACATGTGTTTACATCTACTTTATTTTATTGCTATTAAAATTATCGAAAAATTATTACAAATACAATTCTAGTTCATACAGTGGAGAAAGTAAAACCAAAACCAAAAAAGTACATTATTCGGCTTTTACATAATTTAATAAACAATTTTTGTGGTTTTCCTACAGTTTTCGAAATACAATCCGTGTTTGTACCATTTATTTGCACGTATGGTTCTTTTTTTTCTTAAAACCTGCCAATAGATTACTGAAGATCGTAATAAAGTTTTTTCTTATCGACTCTTGCCTGTCAAAGTGTACAAAATGGTCATATCCAGGCCATTTATACAGGGTGTCCGTCGGGAAGGTATAGTATTTTGTTTTGCCGCCATTTTGGTAAACATTAGTCTTGACAGTTCATATTTAGCAGTCGTGAAGTAGAGACATGGCAAATTTATTATGGAAAAATATTCGACAAACCAACGTGTTTTAATCGTTAAAACATTTTATCAAAGTCAATCATCGACTACTGTGATGATGAGAAAGTTACGTGAAATTTTTGGAAGAAACAGCGTGCCAACAAGACGCACTATTTGTGGTGTAGTGAATGATTTCGAAGAAAGAGGGTCTGTAGCTGATAAGGCTAAGGATGGACCACACCGTACTGCTGTTCAAGAAAGTGGTTTTCAAAGAACAACTTTGGCCACAATTTTGCACAAGGATTTGCATTTGTTTCCATTTAAGATTCAGTTGATACAAGAGCTTCTTCCACAAGACCATTTATGTCGTCGTACATATGCCAATAGGATGTTACAGCGCGACCATGCCAACCCCGATTTTCATGAAAAAATCATAATAAGTGACGAGGCACCTTTTCATTTGAATGGATATGTGAATAAACAGAATAGTTGGTTCTGGGCAATGAGAAACAAATTATTAATTATTATTATCATCAGTCACCTTTGCATCCATTAAAAGTGACAGTCTGGTGTGCAATTTGATCAGGGGAATTATTGGACGTTACTTCTTTGAAACTGAAAACGGCGGAACGGTAACTCTCAATGGGGAGCGATATCGTGATATGATTGAAGACTTTTTAACGCCATAACTGCATGCTTTAGGCTTGATTAAAATCGCATACAGCCAGGATTACAATGAAATTACTGCGAGACCTCTCACCAAAACAAGTTATTTCAAGAAATGGTGATGTTGATTGGCTTCCACGGCAGCCTGCTCCGGACTTCTTTTTTGTGGGGATATTTGGAAAGCAAGTTTTATGCAAACAAACCGGAAACGCTTGAGCAACTCAAACAAAATATTCGTGATGAAATTAATGAAATACCGCGTGAAACGTGTGAGAATGTAATGAAAAATGTGCTCAAAAGGGCTCGCATTTGTGTGGCTAATCGAGGTGGACATTTATCTGATATTGTATTCCATACATAATTGCCGACATTAAATAAAACATTTATCAATATAAGATCCATTCTCTTTCATTTAATCAAAAATTATAAACAAACAAAGTAGTATACCTTCCCGACGGACATCCTGTACAATAGTGATAACATTTCTTAAGAAACCTTCTTTAAAAGCTAAAATGTGCAGTAATTACTAAATATTTATAAGTTGGATTTTTTTGATTAATTTCTTCAAAGGACAAAGATCAGCCAGTCTGTCCTTCTATACCAAACTGACAAGGAAGATGTTCAAAAAGTGGATGTTATTGTTGTTGAACGTTGTAAACCAAGAGAACACAGATTTCTTGCAATTTGAACATCTGGAGTCTGTGTACGAGTATATTAAAGAAATCTCAACAACATTAAAAACTTTATAAGTAAAATAATGATGAGTCTCCAATCAAAGCATACAATTGTCGGTCGTAGTTTATTCCAAAGGGGACCAGCTTTGGGAATGAGATTTATTTTTTTATTATTTATTAGTTTATATTCATTGTATGCGTTTAATCATTTAAAACCTCAGCGTCTTACAGGTAACTGGTAAACACAAAGTGGTGCACCAATTGTACTACAATAAGAAATTCAAACAACTTTTTTTAATCAATGTATTACAATTATTTTCATTTACTGTATAGAAAATTCAATTTTATTTTGTATAACTAATTAGTTTTGAAGATGACAGGCCATATATGACCTCCATGCTCATTCACGCATATGCGACACCTGATCATAAAATTATTCATTGGGGGATCGCTTCAATTATTGTTTAATGGACTGTTTCATTTAAGTAAAATAACTTAGCTTCGTTTCGTACACTTCTTGCTTGACATAACCCCATGAAAAAAGTCTGATGCAATCAAGTCAGGTGGCCTTAGGGATTTCGTTTGGGAATTTTCGTTGGAGCTCCTCCACAACCGATCTGGTTGTGTACAGTTGCTTCATCTTGCTGCAACTAAATGGTGTTGAAACGGATATGTGTGCGATAAAGACAGAAGTATTTACAGAATAGTATTGCTTAATTCTAGAAACGTCCTATTTACAGGTAAAGAGGGAAAGACATTACATATATGACAGTTGAATATTCTGGGAGTGGTTTGAACGATCTTTCTAGAATATACACTTAGAGACACTTATATATGTAGTTGCGATCTTTCTAGTGCCTCCCACTCAAATTACCTATTAATCCATACATTCCTGTTACAGATACATATCTTTCATTCAATAGTACTGAATTTCACGAAAATGGTACCTCATATATAAATTAGTCGAAGACAATAAGTTGTAGGTAAGCTATAATTAATTAAGCTCAGTAAGTTATAATTGCCGTAATGATTGCCGTAACAAGCAGTATATACTCCGGTTTCTACAGATGAGGATATACAAATTAAAAGGTGCAGCACACGCTGACGAACTTTAAAATTTTTGAACCAATTAAACGGGTTTGTACATTGGTCAAAGTTTATGCTTATGCCTTCATGCGCAAAGCCAAATTTTTAATTCCTTTTAAACAGACTAAAATAAAAATCAGTAAACGGGCTTCCACAGTAGCTCACAATATTTGATTATTTTGAACTTGTTATAGAAATATCTTTAAAACTAGTTTCCTGATGGTAATCCAAAATTCACTCAAGCTTTTACTTAGTGTACTTAAGTGTTCCTTAAGCCATACTTAGTGTACTGGAGTCGATTACTAAAACGTCATATCAAAATGAATCCATGCTGTTTACTGTTTTAATATTGCTGTTCGGAGCGAAAGTCGTCCCATCCCAAAAATATGCAATGAAGTTGTAATAGACAGTGGCTGCCACATTTAAAAATTTACCTTTTTAATAATTATAAAATTGAAATTGAAATTGTTTTATCGAAATAATATTGAATTAATAAAATAAAAACACCTTAAAATTATAGCGTATAGTCCTAATTATCGGTAAAAATATTTGCGGCTTCATTCTTTTTTTACAAGTGTTATAACAATATATTTTAATATAAACTAATAATATAACCGACCCATCTCCCAAGTCTTTTATTTATATTGTATGAGCAGAAATATGCTCACAATTATGCCTACAGCTAACTTGAAAATACACAAACGAAAAAAGGAAGTGAAGAAAAAGAGGGGAAAAAACAACATAAAAAAATAAAATTTGAACTTTGGAAAAAAGAAACATACGCCATTATACACGATGTGTATCCGGTAGAACCTCGTCAAAATAAACTCTTCTCATCGCTTATAGGCGATAAATATATTTCACTTGACCAGGAGGTGTTAATTTCCTGATTGTAAATTTCCGAAATACAAGAATTATCGTGATTTTGCTCTCTATACGCAAATTTATCCATTAGGACGAAAACGTAATGTCCGATCGGTGTTATCGTTACATATATATTGATTTAAGTAATGTTTTGTGCGAGTTTCGAAGTTATTCCCAACCTAACCTTTCGTTCTAAAATCTCCATCTCTTTGATGACTGTGGGAGACACATTAAACTAAATCCGGAAATATTTGAGAGAGTTCGAAGAATTTTATATGCCCATTCCATAACGATCTTTGCGTGATTATTAAACTTAAGAAGTTTCGAAGAGTCAAGTAAAGGTTTTAGCAACTTACTTTCGGGAATTACAAATCTTTCTCACTCGTTTCTCAAACAAATTGTTTTACCTTCTGATGCATGTATTTTCACATCGAAACAGCATATAGTAAAGCGTCATCTGCATATAATAAGCCAGTGAATGTTGCATTAAAATGAGTGAAATCATACATGAATATAATGTACAAGTGAGGGCAAGAATCGAACGCTGGGGAACACGGCAATTCACATTCCCATAATCGGAAAGTATACCCGAGAATTTGATTCAAAATGCACTGGTATTATTATTCTGTAGAAAAACTTGCAAACAATTTTACAATATTAGGATCAATTTTAGTATATCTGGATCATTTTATACAGAATACTCCTTTGCGAATCGCGATGGAATGCTATTTAACATCTAGTGATAGCGCAACCAACGCCATTTTGAAGTTTGTGCGGAGCGTCGTTATTTTACTGATCATACTGAGATCTAAATTGTAGATTCGGAATGTACGTGATTGCCATTACAATATTCATTTTGTCCCATAATAACGAAATAGTGTGAAGGTCCTTAATATCGTTGCCGTCTTTTCTCCTTTTTATGGGGAAAGCTCTAGAAACCTTCCATGCTTATTGTAAATTATCAGCAGATCTTTTATTATTTATCGTTACAGAGTGCACCAAAATTTCGTCCACTGTGGATTGGAACATTAAGAAACTTTTATTTATTTCATCGTTTAAAATTTCAACATGATTACCCGAAGATGCTTCGTAAATACTTGAAAAATGTTCTTCGAGCTTTTGCAGTTTTAAGGCATTGCTCTCATCAACCTGATTTTCAACCGCCAGAACTTTGAACTTTCAACTATAACCTAACATATTTTCAAGATTTTTTATGGGTCACCAGTTTTGGTTTTATGTGTTATAATTTCCTTCCAAAATTTGTACTTTTGTCAATTTTGTCATGCCTTCTACTGATTATATTCCTTAACTGAATTTGTTTCTATAATCCAAATTTATTCTGTTAAAATTTTGGTGACACAATCTTTGCAGTAGCTTCTGCCACCTGTGCTTAATTATATATAACCGCCACATGTAGCTGTTCAAAATTGTTATCTGTATGGGTGGTGCCATGCCCCTTTGTACAATCATGGCAAAATAAAGCATATGACAATTTTGTGATTGATATTGACATATTAAGAATTCATGTTGATATGGTGGACACCATAAGAGAATTTTAAGAAGGGACCGGGCAACGCCATCAGTTGTTGTTTTTCTCGATTGGGTTGGAAAATTAAAGGAATTTCTTTTATATCACGCCAAGGGTGCTGCGTAGCTAAGCGTTTTCGAGAGTATAGTATTTAGAGTTCCAATGGAAAATAACAGCAGTACAGAAATTTCAGTCAGGTGAACTGGCTTGCATACTTCTTCATTTTTTCATATAATGTTCGTATATACTTGTATATATTATAACGCAATATAATTAAGGGGGACTTAATATGCTGAAGTTACGGATAACGTTCAATTTGTATAGGAGGTACCAGAATGAGTGCAGTAATGTGCTCCATGTCCATTCTTAAACCCTACTTTGAGTCAATGTGTGCCATATACGGATAAATTAAGCATAGCCTATTGGAAGATATGAGACTAAGAATATGTTTATTAAATCGATTACTTGCATGGAAGGTACCAGAAGGGGGTGGGGTTACTCGGTTGATTTTTGCAAATTTTACCAACGGCCAAAAATGTGGATTGCGGCGGTTACGGATAAGGAAATTGAATTTCGGAAAATCGGTTAATTTACGAGGTGTGTTCAAACAAACAAGAAGAATTTTCAAATTTCGCGGCAACGTACATGCGACTTTCGATTATTATTATTATGGTTAATATTTTTTGAAGATATGTTGATGGTTTTATCCATATAGCATATGTATTTAGGTTGTTTGAGAGAGGCATAAATAAGACAAGTGTTTTGCGTGTTCGGCGATTCGGGTTTTATCTCCTCAATCGTCGCAAAACGCCGTCCTTTAATGGGTCTCTTCAATCTTGGAAACAGGAACAAATCGCAGGGGGCCCAATCTGGTGAATACGGTGGCGGAAGCATGATGACGGTGTTGTTTTTGGCCAAATAATCTTTCACAAACAAAGATGAGTGAGCAGGTGCATTATCATAATGCAAAAGCCATTAATTTTTTCCACAATTCCGGGCGTTTTTACGGTGCACAACTTCAACTTAGTTACCGTGCGACCTTGCGGTAAAAACTCCTGATGCACTACGCTATGGTAATCGAAGAAAATAGTGAGCAAAACCTTGGCATTTTATCGAACTTGGCGTGCTTTCTTTGGTCTTGGCTCTCCTGGACCCTTCCATTGGGTCGATTGGGTTTTGGTTTTGATGTCATAACCATGTATCCATGATTCGTCACCAGTTATGAACCTTTTAAACAAATCTGATCATCGTTGACGTCATTCAACAATTCCTGAGCGATGCTCATGCGACGTTGTTTTTGGTCAAAATTCAGCAATTTTGGAACGAACTTTGCTGCCATCCTCAGAAACTTCTCTAATTGTGATTCAACGATTTTCCATAACAATTTTCTTCACTTTCTCAACATTTTCATCGGTTGTTGATGTGCTGGGACGCCCAGAGCGAGCGTCGTCATTCACATCTTCTCGACGTTCTGCGAAAAGCTTGTACCACTTTTAAACATTTTTTGGACTCAGAGTGCTCTCACCGTATGCCACTGTCTACATTTAAACTGTTTTTGAGCACTTAATTTCATTTTTCACACAAAATTTGATGCAACTAAATTTGATAAACTAAACATGCTATATGGATAAAACCGTCAATATATCTTCGAGGCGAGTGTACAACATAAAAAATAATAATAATCGAAAATCGCGAAATTTGCAAATTCACCTTATTTTTTGAACACACTTCGTATATGGGAAGTACCAGAAGGATGAGCCGATATAGCCTATTTTAAAATATTAGGCTTGATCTTCGTAAGAAGTCCTACCAACACATATGCCAGTTATAGCGTCTTTCAGTCAGCCAACCAAACGAACATCTTTCAATTAACTTAAAAAGACCTGAAACTTATTTGGCCAAAATATATTTGGCACTTTAAACGCTTTTATGTGGCTGTTGCTCTTTGCCATACAAAATGACATATACATTCATTCTTTCGGGTGATTTTATAAAAATGGAAATAATGCTGTTATATTAGAGGAAGATTGGAAAAACAACGTTTGTTTAATACCAAAATGAATAATATGAATACTTCGGTCAATTTTCCAAAAACGTCGTTTCTCCCTGAGTGCAATTTTGCGCTCTCTTTTTCGATTTTTCCCAAAACCCAAAACAATAAATCTTTTTCCTCGAGTTGAAAATGAAATAAAAAATGATTTTATACAATAAAATTTATTTTGTAATCTAAGCGGATGTAGTGAATCAGCAGAACAGGTCATTCAGCGAACGCCGCAATTCCACTATGCGATATTTTTCACAAACTTTGAATTAAGAATTCGATCATTTTTAACACACAAAAGTTACCAAAGTAATTACTTTTACAGTTTATGTGAAATTTTATTGCCTTTCGTAAACATGTTTTCTGAAATAATTCGAACTCACCTTTGCTTTTCTTCCAAACTATGAGGGATAACCGGCAACGTAGGCGAGCTATTTAAAATTTTGTTATGTGCTAACCGATGGCATAACAATTATAATTAGACCAAAGACGGCAGAACAATAAATATTTGTCTGTGAGAAATGTCATCAAAATCGGTCAAACTGCTACATATCGTGTTTTTCGTTTACCGCCATTGCGCTACGCTTCCGTACGATGCAAATAAATTTTGTTTGCGATACAGAATTTCTCCTGTGGAAATGTTCAGAATGTTGACGAAGGCTCCCGTTAAATAGAATTTGTCAGAAAGAAATATTTACAAGTAGCAAACTCAGTCCAAAGCAAGACTGGAACGAGTTGAAGTTAAAGCGCGCTCAATCTGTACCGATGGAAGTCAAGTCCAACAAATCTAAACCTTCTATTAACAATTAAAGACCTTGCTGATGACGTTGCAATTTTAAACGAATTAATCTACTCCAATTTGAAATCTCGATTGGTAACAAAAACATTCAATTTTTTCGAAAAAGCTCATGCGTAACTGCGAAGAGGTTTTCGCAAACTACTATCGTATTATGAAACGTATTATTAGGGGAGATGAAGTCTAGACCAATGCTTACGATTTAGAAACAACCGACCAATACCGCGAAAGTTGCTCCACAATCAAGCTTGTACTGACACTTTTTTTCGACCATCATGATATGATACAAACTGTCAAAAAAAAAAAAAAAAAAGAAAAAAAATGCTATTGGAATGTTATATATTTTGCACGAAAAGAAGGTGGAGAAAACTCTTGTTTTTTGCATCACAGTATGCGTTATCTCACATTACCCCACCTTCTTCTGAGTTTTGACAAAAAATTCAACTAATTTCTTTCCACTGAATTCACCTAGTTTTGAGTTATTTCCTAAAGTCAATAAAAAGTACAAAAAAATCTGATGAGCAGCCCCCCACTAACACAAATTTGAGAAGATCTTATAAGTTCTTCTATAATAAGGATAATTCACAGCAAATGACAATCTTGAAAAATGAGGTTATTGTGCAACATGCGATGGGATATAGATTTTCAAACCAGACAATAACAAAAATATTGATCGTGAATACTAGACAACAGTTGATTTGTAGTTTAACAAAAAGTTCAGACACTGTCGTTTGAATTTATATTCCTCGAACTTATTTCCTTATTTTTTTTTTGTGCGGAAATAAAAATGTGAACATTTATTAACTTTTTGAAAGTGTTAGATTTGCCAATACAATAAACGTAGCAAGGCAAAACTATAAAATTTTAGATTTACTCGTGCTTCTCTAACTTGCTAGTTAGTTTTGGCATAAGATTTTCCGCAATCTTTGCATCTCAAAAAAAAGGAGAATCAAAAAATTTTCTGTTAAGGTCGATTTAAATTCTCTTACGTCCAAAAATGTGTATTCAAGTTATCTTGTAAGATAATTAAAAAAAAAACAAATTTTGTTTATGATCCTCTTTTTTTCTTGCAAATTTGAATTATAATTTTCTCAAAAATTCAGACGGCTGATGCCATTAAATCCGAAACGTTTTTGGATGAGACTGGAAGCGTAAATTTGGGACTTTTATAATTATTATTAATAATTATCAGAGAATTTAATCGAAATTTATAACGGTTGATTCTAAAATGTCGAAAACAATTCATATTTTAATGGCTTAAAATTGCTGTAAAATTTCTAAATTCAGCTAAATTTTAAGTAAAAATATGTTTTTTTTCTCAAAAATAAATAATAATTTTAAAAATAATAATAAATAATAAATTCTAATTATAGCTATCTGGGTGTTACCTGGTTTTCCGATTTACATAGGACGCTTAAGTTAAATGAATATTCTGCCTAAAAATTACTGAGAATTGGTAAATAAAAGTCAAAATGCTTATTATTTTATCAAGTTTATTGAATCGCATACAAATCAGGCCCCATCCGAAATAACACAGCTGTACCGATCACCTATCAAAACTTACTGGAAAAAACTTCAGTTTTCGTTGCGCATTTTCATTCATGCTTTCTATCGACTGAAAACGATTGCATAGAAGTATAAAAAATTTGGGGTAAATACGGTTCGTATTCGATGGTATTTATTGATCTTTTGGCCAGAAATTCGTTCATTATGATAGCCTTGTGAGATAACACGTTATCGTGGTGGAAAATCGATGAATTTTCCTGGAATATTATCACAACTCTCAGATAATGTTCTTAATATACCTGATCT
The DNA here is from genome assembly GCA_019455685.1 of Philornis downsi. Classification (NCBI taxonomy): domain Eukaryota; kingdom Metazoa; phylum Arthropoda; class Insecta; order Diptera; family Muscidae; genus Philornis; species Philornis downsi. The sequence continues at coordinate 551,332 of JAHXMU010000027.1, forward strand.
GATATTGTAGGAAGAATTCTAAATGCACAACATCGACTTTGACTTGTTTTTTCCCGGTTTATGTTGAGGTGGATGGTTTGCATGCTACGTCTCAGATATAATGCGTTTTATTAATGTGGGGTCGGAATTTAAAGCAACCTTTTCTTCAAAAACTCAGATCCTTCGGAACTATTCGGACGTGCACGCGGTTCATACCTAAACGTTCATGCATAATCGTACAAATTGATCCGTGAGGCACAGAAATTTCAGCGCCTATCTCTCAAATTCTTATTATTCTCACACTTTAGTTGAAAATGTTGATGTCCGAACAGAGTGAGGCAAATCTTCCGCAACATCTTGACCTCTTTGGAATTCACTGTACTCATATGCGTGAGTCTTTGATAAGATCGATTCGCTGGAAGCCTTTTGTAATGTTTTCAGTGATTCGGCACAATAAATTTCATTCCCAGCATAACGAATTCTTTGTTCGGTATTTTTGTCTATTGAGATGAACTGACAAAATCGAGCACTGTAAGTAAACTAAATGACAGATGGCGATCAAACTTCGTGTTAGTAAAGAAGACAACTTTGCGACAAAGATGATTTTGATAATCCCTTTAGGCGGGCTTTTCAAGTGATCAGTTCTTGGCAGTTTTTCGACTTCAGAAAGCGTGGAAGTTAAACTATGGAAGTTACAAATATGGAATAGGAGTTTAAAGGCATATTAGTAAAAACATAAACCAAACTAACACTGAAAGTTTCGGTTAACGTTAGGTTATTTCTTTTTTTTCATAATGGTTAACAGTTGTCCCGGCTGTCAAATGGAACCGTTAGTTCGGATTCTTGTTGGTTTCATTCCCAATAACTATACTTCTATAATTAAAATAAATAAATATATTTTTACAATTCCAGATATTTTACCTGTGCTTCTTAAACATACTGAACACCTTGACACTATTGGCTTCTCATGGCTCGGTCCATATCCTTTTCTGATCGTTAACGCGCCGGAAATAGCACAGGACATATTTACATCTCAAGATTGTGTAAATAAAAGTATATTGTACAAAGCGATAGATAATGGAGCTGGAAAGGGCCTGTTTGGTCTGAAAGGTATATCGAAATAATTGGTGTAGAAAATAAATAATTATATTTATCTGTTGACTTTCTAGATCCAGATTGGAGCATTCATAGGAAACATTTAAATTCTGCGTTCGGTCATAAAATTTTACTTAGTTTTTTCCCCATTTTCAATGAAGAGGTCAATATCCTTTTAAAATTTTTTGAAAGTTTTACGAACAACAATGAATCGGTTGATGTGACAACTGTCTTTCAGGACTTTACACTAAATGTGGCTATAAGTAAGTATTCTGCTCATACGTCTTTTATAAAGTAATAACAATTCAAGATGTCCGCATTAGGAACCACAATGGGGAAAAGTGCCTCTCAGGATGCTCATGAATCGAAAAGAAATTTATTGAAGAGCTATCATTGGTGAGTAGTTTTGTTATACTAACAGTTGCGAATATTATTTCACTCCAGCAATAGCATTGTAGAAAATATGACTGATATGATATTTTCACCTTGGTTTTCCAACAATCTACTACGCAAGATTCTTGGAATTTATGGACCGTACGAACAGGCTAAATCAGAAGTGAAGCAGTTTATAAGGGAGGTATTATATTATTAACTTCGATTTAATAATATAACAATATACGAGTATATTCATACAGCTTATAGAACAGAAATTGTCCGCCGGTGGTGAAAATACACAGCCAACTGGCAGTAAACAAATATTCATCGATCTGGCCATCGACCTCATGAAACGAGACATCTTTACAAGGCAGGAAGTGGAAGATGAAGCAAATGTTATGGTCCTTGGGGTAAATATTTTACATCAATACAAATCAGTTGATTCTTAGCTAGCTGTGTGTCCCCTTCAGGCTTTCGAAACAACGGCCACAACTATTGCTCACACTTTAATACTGTTGGCCATGTTCCCCGAGTATCAGGAAAGAGCTTTCGAAGAACTGGTGTCCATTTTCCCCCAATCCGGAGAGTTTGAAGTGTCCTATGACAATATTCAAGATATGGTTTACATGGACATGGTCCTCAATGAATCTATGCGTGTCCTTGCTACAGTACCCATAGTGGCCAGGGAGACAACAAACGAATTAAAACTTTCTAATGGCGTGATTATACCTGCCGGAGTACAAGTTGGCGTATTTATACATCGCATACATAGACGTGAGGATATTTGGGGACCGGAGGCACATCTCTTCAATCCAGACAATTTTCTACCGTCTAACATGGAGGGCAAACATCCTTACGCTTTTATCCCATTCACTAAGGGAATTCGTAACTGTATTGGTATGAATGTTGACAAATTGTTGCTTTTTATGGATTTTCTGTAAGTTTGTATTGAAATTTTCAGGATGGAGATACGGGTTACTCTCAGCAAAAGTAACGTTGGCCAAACTCTTGAGAAACTATAGATTCTCAACTGATTTCCAATACAAAGATTTGGAGCTGGTTGAAAATATAGTCATAAAGTTTAAACATATGCCCCTTTTGAAAATACATAAAAGGAATATTTAAGGATATGTAAATAAAAGGCCTGATGGCGCATTATTCATAAAAAACTAATTTCGAAATTCGTTCACTCACATTTGGTGGACTTAAGCTGCTACGTAGGTTAGTTTTTGTGCAATTTCTTTCCTAGTTTTCCGTTGATCTCAGCTGATCTCTCATTTTAATGGCGGTTGATTTTCGTAGAACTGGGAAAAACTGCCATCTTTTGGGGAAGTTTAAGTTTTAAAAGCCTGTCCAATTTTTTCAAAAATCTTGTTAGATTCTCATTGCGACTGTTGCTGCTTGGGTTCGAAACCTGTTACAACCTCCTGAAACTGACACTCGAATCCGCCGATAAAAAATAGAATAAAATAGAATGCCTTTTTATTTGTTTTACGTACCAATGTGTCACTTATTTTGGTTACGTTCATAAGGTTTCGGATGAAACTTGCCATTCAAGATGGGAAGATAACTTCCACATATGAGGCGTAGTAGAAATCCACTATTGTTGAATGATAAAATTTATTTAGCATAGTTATAATAATCCGAGTTATAACCAATTTAAAGATAATTCCATTATATACCTGTCATAGCCCTTATTGTTCCTATCGGCAAAAAACCGTGACAAAGTCCACGGGGATTTTATGTTAGTCTCGCCGTGAAAGCCGTGTGCTAAACGCACTAGCCAAGTAAGCATGGACTATCTAAGAATAGGAGCCGACAGTTTTGGAAGCAAGCTACCGCAACTGTCAGCCCTTTCTTCCAGACAGAACATACCAAATCGATTAATCCTCAATGGCGGAGGTGGGGCATATCTTTCCGTCTCTGGTGCTCTATGGGTCTGTAGCACATAGTTGCAACGGCAACTGCATTAGAGCGTGAAGAGTTTACCAGCGATTTCGGTTTCAACCAACAACCCGCGTGATACTCCCACTAAGGGTCCATCTCCAAATAATCAAGCAGGAACTCAGTCCCGGGGCCTCCTGATCTCCACGCTAGCGGCTGATACCAAATTGTGATTTATACACCATACTTCACGGGACTGGCCGCCCGTCAGACGGATATGTCTTTTGTCCTTTGAGCTATTTAAAAATATGCAGGAAATTTATTCACGTCTTTCGGAAGCGCCATATAAATCCATTTGAACTCAACGATATTTCGTACTGAAAACTCGAATTTTTGAGGCTTTAAATCCACAATTAAAAAAATTGTTGCAGAAAGGATGGATATGACGGTATTTCTCTGTACATTAGTAACAGATTACACTTTAATGTCGAAAATTGTCAAAGCGAAAGTTTTGCTGAATTTATTTCTGTTACAATTGAAAATTTTCGCATTGATAAAATCGTTTAAAAATTATATCATTTTATCGTTCGCAAAAATGTTTGGTTCAAGAATTTTTAAGTATTATGGAACGAATAGTTGGTGTTTGTGCGCGAAAACCTCTTATTGTATTTGGGGATGCAAACATTGATTTATTTCAGAATAATCAATTTTTAGAACTAACAAATTCATTTTTGAATTACGATTGCCATAATTGTCATGAATTGAGAACAAGGCCAAGCAGTGGAACTTGTATTGACCATGTTTTTAGAAACTTGGCTGAAAGAAAAAAAATTGATTCGGTTCAGTGTTCATTGACTGATCACAATATAATGTGCTGCAAGTTGAAAACCGATTATTTTTCGTGACTATGATAAAGTTCATGAGTTTCTGTAAAATAATTTGACTGAATGTGAAAAAAATGATAATCCAGAAGAAATAACGGATAAGTTGATAAAATGTGTTAATGATGTTATTGACAATTCTACCAATTTATCCACAAGCAAGTTGAAATTAAGGTTTGAAATTGCACCTTGGATAAATGAAAACTTACAATCTATAATTTTATTTAAACAGAAATTGTTGGCTAAACGTCGAAAGTCGAAGAGTAAAAAGTACGATCATCTGTTGAAGAGATTAGGTAGAGTTATAAAGATTGCCAGTAGATGTTGTCGAAGTAATTATTTAGAATAGGAACGAATCACAACAAGTGTTGGAGGTTTATAAACGATATACTGGGGAGAGTACAAAAAAAATATTTTAACCTAAAAACATCAGCAGGATCTTTGGTTTTTGACGAGGAGGTTAAAGCAAACCTTTTGGACCAGTATTTCATTCACGCTGTTAGTAAATTAAGAAGTCAGATGCTGATATTACCAGGGGATACATGGAATTATTTACGAACTTTAACCGCAACGTCGAATCATTTTTTTTATTCAATCAGTTACTGTAGATGACATTAAGGTAATAATTAACAATTTAAATTTAAAAAAGTTAACTGGTTGTGATAATATTCCTTCATTTCTAATTTTAAAATGCAGAGAGTTAAGTGCACCCATTCCGCGTAATATATTTAATAAAATGGTTGATATGTCAAGTTTCCCTGAGCACAAGCAGTGACCTTTAACCGGAGCCAACGTCAGCACAATAATAGGACAAATGTATTTGTTTCGAATTGTTCGAATCAAATCCATTAATGAACAAACAATTACAGAAGTTATTAGTAATGCAAATGCTTCAGTGCCTGGTAAACCAATTTCTGAAATGCGTTGTTGTATATCCTAAAACCTAGTAATCTAAAAATGTTAACATACTTTTGGGGAGAAAAGCAGTAGTGCGCCATCTAGACTTCAAACATATTGTAACATCCAATACAACTAATACAAATATGGCCTATTTGGAACTGCCAATATTGATAAGTAAATGTAGTTACATCACGTACTCGTATATAATGCTGGCAGTAAATGTTACCTCATGTTGAACCGCTAAACACATCACATGCACCAGTGGCAGTTATGTTAAATATACAAGTATTACAGACTTTATATCGAAACGTATTGATTTGGAACGGGTTTGCATTACATTAATATTGTCGCAAAATCATCTGGTCACGAAATAATATTGAACATCAAAGCAGTGCAGTTCATTACTGCGTTACAAAACGTATCTTTTGATCAATAATCAACATCTCAACTCTATATCTCTCGCTGTGTAGAAGGCTTTGTAACGTGGTTGTGCTCGTAGACTGGGGAAACATCATTGTTGCCAGAGTTGCAATGAAGGACCATCTTTCGAAAATAAAACTCAAGCCTTCCCTTTTGTTAGGGCTTCGAATAAAGTTGTTGTTAATTCAATTATTTATAGCAACAGCTTGTGTAGAGTGGAAATAGACTGCCCCTGGATGTTGCGAACTCTGGTCATTATTGGGGCAATCAGAAGATCTTTTTTTTTTATTCTCTAGTCTCAGTATTCGGTAACTGTCGAAAAAAAATAGCTCAGGGCGATGTTCAGAACGGCGGTAAATTAAACTAGTCTTATGAACAGTAAGCCGAAGGCTCTGTGTTGACGTACAGTATCTCGAAGATTTTGCATTCAGCATTGTTGAAGAACAATAAGCCAAAGCTTCAGTGTTGGTGAAGAGTACCGAAGTTTCTATGTGGAGCGATCGTAAGGTTAAGTCTCTGTATGGGTGGACATTAACCCGAAGATTCTAAAGTTCCTGTGTTGAGGACAGTAAACCGAGGCTTCTGTAATCGCCTCGACAGTTTATTCATGTCAGCTACCAATTCTGCAATGGCGCACAGAAAATCATAAAAACTAAAGAAGAAACCCTGTCAAATTTACATCCTAAATGTGGCTGCTTCAGCACATAAATTGTGGGTAATATGCAAGGGGCCCAAAAACATTTAACCCATTTAGTAGGATAAATGAAATGTTATTTTCTGCAACACGTGATATTGCAGAGCACTATTCGAAATTAAATACCTTGTAATATTAGTCCATCAACGTTTGTACTGATCAAATCAGAATCACTTCTTAATTTTTTACTTGTAAATATCATTTGTATAGTTTAGCTAAATTGCTATACTATTGCAAGCCCCCAGTCAAAATAAGAGGTCAAATCTTTGCCATAAGGCGCATAGAGCGATATTTTTTTAGCTTTCGAAATCAGGCAATAACTTAATTGTTCGTATAATTAAATTAACTAATACTGCTAATACTGTATGGAACTAAAACTGTATGTGTATATTGAATTTTAGAAATTTCTAATTTCCCAGAAGGAAGCATTAAAAGTATTAAATATCTTTTGACCGAATGCGTTCCTTACTTCTTATGTCGATAAATTATACTGCCAGGCAGTAGCCGAGGATAGTAATGGCCACTACAGTCACGCCCCTTCTGGTGCCTCTCATACAAATTGACCAATTTCCAACTCTTTTCAAATTGTAGTAACTTTTTTTCAACATATTGATTCAAATGCTTGGGAAAATTTAAAAAAATGTCTCTCCTGGCACATCCTTTACAATGACCAATTTGGCTCATAAAATCTGAAGTTCAAGTTTTTTATTTAGTTAGTTAGTTCAGAAAATGGACTGCATTCCATACAAATTGGCCGATTTTCCGAAATTCAATCTTTCGCCTATAATTTCTAACTAGTAAGGATCAGTGATCTAGAGTTATGTCCAGTAAGTACAATTTTGGGGAAATCAGCCGGGCAAACACGCCCCTTCTTGTCCCACGAATTGCCGGTTTAACCCATATATTCCTAGCCTGACATCTTTCAGCCAGGTGTGGTGAATTCTGTCAAATTTGGCACACATAATGCATCCGGCGAGTTAAGTTCTAAGAATGAAAGTAAGAGTCATTGTGATACGCTCTCTAGTATCGCCCATACAAATTTGAAAAAAAATAGAAAAGATCGCTAAAAAATTAAACTTATGGACAACTGACTATTGAATTTGCTCCACAATAATGCACCATCTCAAATTGCATTGGCTCGTAGCGAGTTCTTCGCCAAAAATTCAACCAATATCGCTCGGCAGCCAAGTATTCGCCTGACTTCGCACCTGATCTGTTTATTTCTTAAAATCCAAAGGCCGATCAAAAGACGCCGTTTTGAGTCGTTTAAAAAGATTTAACATGAATTTTTGCTGTCAGTAAAATTCTACAAAAATATTAAGATCATGTCGTTTAAGATCATGTCGAAATGAATACCAGTTATCACTATCTATAAAATGATATTCTGCAAATGATAACCAAAAATACTCGTACAATAGTTGAGTTATTTTCGATTTCATTGAAAATTTCGTTCATTGAAATACAGTCTGTTCGTATGCTTAGGCGGAGAGAAATTTATTTTCCAGCCAATCTAGTGGGCATGCAGCACGCCAGCATCGTTTCATTGGGCCCTTGTTAATGAAGTAAAATATGAGATAGGTACATCTATGCAAGTTCTATAAAAAAAGGTAGAATCCCAGATTTAATTACCAAATACGCTCATTAGTACAATAATATTCCACCTCTGAATAAGCACAAAATAGGTATTGAATACAAATGTTTGGGATTTATTTCCACGCCTTGTGAAAAAATAAACAGCATTTTGTCTTTCAATTACGTTCCAATTCCTTATTATTATATATTGAGGCAGTGAAAATTAATTTGCATACTAATGCGACGATTTTTATGTATAATAAGAAATCGATCGGGCCGTTCACGTTCAACTCTCTCAAATACGTACACAGTTCCACGGAAAACATAGTACAGACAACACATGAATATTGTCGTGTCTACACGTTTCGAATGGACTTGAGTCATTAAAAGAGCACTGAAAGGGGTCTCCAACGGCACCAAGTATGGCATCGACATTCCGGTCAAGACTATCCCACATCTGCAGGAGCACCTCCGACTACATAAAGACGAATATGGACTTCTTTGTAGAAATCTCTATAGTGGTGCTATTTTTTGGGGCTTTGCTGAATAAATATTTAATTTTGTATTGAAAGTGCGTTGATGAGCGCAAGTGTTGGTTGAAAATGATCTGCTTGTGCTAAATGGATACGAATTGAGTCGAATTGAAGTTGAAGTACACGTAATTGAAAATGAATTTTTGAATAAAATCTGGTTTTATGTAATTTATTATACTCGTACATTCTAGTTTATCGTTACCCTACTTTGGTGTCATTTGCCAAAAATCAAACAATTGGTGAGTACGTGGGTGGAGAGCTCTTCCAGAGGAGATTTTTCTTATGGTTGATAAACTTAAATTTAGTTTAATCCTTTCTCCATCAAATGAATGTAGAAGGCGGGATTCTTTACAACATTCGGATCTTTGAAATCACCAAATAGTTGATGTTTCGCCTTTGCCCCAAAGATCTGTTTCAGGATATCGGTAAATTTGCTTAAGGCATGTGGATAGTAAGACAAGCGGAATTCGCTCGTTAAATTGTTGGCTTCTATCTGGTAGTCCATGGTAACCATGGCAGGTTTGCCGCAATAGAACAACACAGATGTCTTGATATCAACGGTATGACTGGTCTGAAAAAGAAGAAAATAAACATAAACGTGGATGAAAATAATGATTATGAGAGCAAAACAAAAATTATTAGCATATCACTTACGATGACCCTGAGTGTCTATGGGAGGGTTTTTTTTACTGAGAACAAACAAGATTATCAATGTTCGAAACTAATAAGTGTGGCATAAATTATGCCCCAAAATATGTTGAACCAAAAGTTTTGGCGCAGTCTTAAAAGAATTATAAGAACGGGATAATGGAATTGCGTCAATAACAGCAAAGACGCAATACCTGTATATGCCTTAAGTCTTAAGAAAATAATAAGAACTCTCATATAAAAGTGTTAGTGGTAGTGAACACTCAACGCGAATATCGGGTTACTTCAACAAAATAATTCATCGAAGTTCGACTATTACGAACACTGGCTGTAAGCCATCTCCCTCTATTATACTGCCATTAAATATTGAAAAACATTAGATTTTTTGCAACTGGCTTACAAAGTTCTGACTAACAAGTTGGTTTCTGTATGTGCTACATTTTTTAAGTCTTTACCCGGATGGCTGAAGATACGAGTATGTACCATTTGAAGCAAAATATACCTTTTGAGCAAATTCGGTTCTTGATTTGTTAAGCCGATTGATCATATCCCTCTGTCTTGCTGTCTGGCTGCCTTGGTGGCCGGCAGACAATATAAATGTCGTAAAGATTTACGAAATTTCTTATTACTTGGCCAAATTGTAGGCAAGATTGTAATAGGAATATATCAATTTGACCGATTCTCTTCAACTAAATTATCTCATTTTTACATCAAATTTGTAAATCACAGTAACCGGAGCCTTTGTCCTTTGCATTGCTTTATAATGCTAAGTAAAGTTTAAAAAATTCTACCGACTCATATAAATGATACATTTAATCCATAGTTTCTGAGATTTATACCTTTTATTTAATTGCACTAAATGCAATAAAATTTGGCACGCTTTAAGCGTTTACCAAAATTGTCGTATGCAGCCTGACACCTCCTTTTGAAATTGATTGAAATTTTATTGTTCCTCTCTAATACCTTAATCGTAGGCTGTAAATGCGTAAATTTGTATCAATTAACGTAACGTAACTCCTATATAAACTATTTGCCTTTCAATTGCACTATAATTCAATTGCACTAAATTCAATATAATTTAACGCGCATTAGGCGCATCAGGAATTCAAATGAACTGCTTTGCTGTGTCATAAATTGGTCGATTTAGCGAAAACTAGAGAATCCTATTCAATTTTATTGTGTTTCAACTCAGGGCAACTAATTGCCTAGCAATTTATCACGTCCGCTTTGTCTCTGCTCACACTTATGCAAACCCGCAAAGGACGCCGGCTGAGGGTATCTGTCTGGAACTACTATACAGTAACATGCACGATAAGACTCCAGGACATACAGCCTTATAGTTATAGAAACTGTGCAAACAATTTGGTCTCTCAAACAGTGAATTGTTTGAAATTGAAATTTTTCTCATAGTTTCAACATTTACGGAATTTGTGCATACCTCAAAATGCCTCCAAAGCACACAGCCTTTTGATCGAGGGTTACATTCGACTCAAAATATGAAATGTTATTATTGAAAATGATTTCGCACAATTACTTATCAGCCAGCCACACATAGAAAAAATAACACTTAGACGGCTCTCTCATCTTGAAGGTAGACTGTACTATTCGTACTAGTACAGAATGCATTACAGGCTTTTAACTAGAGGTGTTTTGTACTTTTTACTTTTTTTGTCAAAGGCTAACTTGATGGCAAAACTGAATAGACTTGGTTTAGCAATATGTTTATATTTCAATCGAATATTTTGTGTCTTTTCAGTTGATGATGGTATTATTATTAAATTTTTAAAATAACAATTTTTGCTAGAATGGAACTTTTTCTTTAAGACGTAACCAAACTTCAAAGTTATCTTTTCTTGTTAAATTTAATTTTTTTTCAATCTGATTAGCGCCCAAAAATTTGGTTTAGCTTTAAGTCCTGATCGTTGCAATACCTTTTTCATTAAATGTACTATAGTTATTTATATGAACTTAAGCACTCAACTTCAATTGTGCGCAAAAGATGTAACAACGGAAAAGTCTTTGCAGCGATGAAAATCTACATATTTTCGAATCAAATGTATGTTATTTCGAGACGTGTTTCAATATAGGCGGCTATGTTACAAATAGAATTACTACACCTGGGAGTTGGAAATAAGCACGTGAGACCAGAAGCCAATTCATACATGAAGAGTGACAGTTAGGTGAGGATTTTTGAGAGTGACAACACTGACCCATTTTTTTGTTCGAAAGCGACATTTCGGCCAACGGTGAACGCTATAGAGCCTTGATTGCAGGTAAAATTAAAGATGTGAATTCGAATAATTTTTGATTGCAGAAAGATTGCGTTCCATTTTAAACAACCCATCAAAGGGTTCTTTTGTTGAAAATAAATTTTTAAAGTTGGGATAAATAGTCCAAAGAAGGTCGTGAACGAGTTTACAGCGAAGAGCGTAATGACGACCATCGACCTCTACAAATGGAAGACGCTTCCAACAAATCAAAGGTTTGGTGCGCAAAACTCGCTGATTAATAATTGGGGATTTTGCTGATGATGGTGGCATTTGAAACCAGTTGATCGATCTAATATTAAAATACATTTTGGGCATTCAGACATCTTAGGTGTCTGAATTAATTAATTTAATTAAATTAATATTTTTGGAAAAAAATGCAAGTGAAGCATCGGTGAAGCAAGACAGAAAGGTAGCGCGAAATCGCTAAAAAATTGAGATAATGCTGATAGTTTTCTTCGGTTTTCTTGATAGAGTGCATTATGAGTTTTGGATAGCACCTTATCCATATTATATTATTATAAAAAGTGGATTTGACCCATGTGTGACTAAATCTTTTCACAATTGGGTCATTTTGTCTCAATTTCCGTCCCGTATATAGCTACTTTTACCATATATTGCTTTCGGTTAATAAATTAATGGTGCCATCATTAAAATAATACTGAAAGTATTCGTTCCAAAGCTGGCTTGATGGGTTCAGTCTTTTGTACGAGAAGAATGATATCTTGACGCACTGTCAGATAAGTTGGTGAGTCAGAAATGACCTATGTAACCATAGACTTAACCTGTGTATTCAGAGAGAATGAGTATTTTTAAAATCAACAAAAATATATATACTCTATGGGTTCTCAGATGAGTACTTTTAGTTATTACAAATGGAACGGAAAACTTATAACCAGTTTATACAAAGCGGTACACGAACAAAACGTCTAAGCCTTTGAAATGGTTTTTATGTAATGTGTGAAAGTTTTCGTTAACTATCAAATTTTTCAAAAAACATTATTACAGTTATATATTTTGTGAAATTTCACCTTATTTGTTTACACAAAATTAATAGTCGTTTAGCAACCCTACTCAGTAAACATATAAAGCTCTTCAAAACGAATATTAAGTGAATCAATTTATCCATCTACCTTATGGTTTTGAGTACACAAATTATAAAAATCTGAAAAAATGTACTGTAAACAATGTTATATATGCAGAATTTGAGGATTTTTACCTTGAGAAACTGTAGGTTGCATGGTTACCTTAAGGCAAATTTATTCGCATATTTAGTTCAGACATCTATTATGCACTAATAATATTATCGATTCAGATATTGTAGTTTAAATTATGACAGTAAAAAAATTATTTTTTTATTTAGCATTTTATTGCCAGCTTTGGAGTTGTGGAGAAAAATTCTGTTATTTCCCGAAATACACACGATAGACAAGTTTATATTGTTTTATAAGACAGCCTTTGTAGGGGTGATGCAAAAAGATTTGTAGCTTGATTATCGTTCAAGCTTGACTTTATCGTCAATGCATAGTTACCATCGCAATTCGGTCATATTTAGCACATATCTTATCTGTCTTGATAAAATATCCGTACAAGTTAAATATCCAAGCTTTGTTTCAACGCTAAAGTTAGCCACCATCGTCGTCGAAATCCAATCATATTCGGGGCCTATATTTCGACTGAGATAAGGAAAAAAATCTCTTCAAAATGGGCCAGATTGGTCAACGTTTTGATATAAACCCCGTAAAAATAAATATTTCAAGCTTGGCTTTACTTCTTCTATAGACCATAGTTTTCATCCCAATTCATGTTTGATACACGTGGGACTAACATTATTGAAGTTGGGTCATAACGCTTCATGTTCTGGTACGGCTTCCATAAAACGAACAGCCAAAGTTTGGGTTTCTTACCTTTAAAAGCCGTTCGTCCGAATTTTCCAATTTTGTATTTTAGTTCCCAAAAGGCCTCTTGAGTTTCAATGGCCCAGCTGGTTGTTCGATTATAATATTTAAATAAACCGACCCGAATATTGACTTATGACATTTTTAAATAAAATGTTCATTTAGCTGGCGCAATTAATACTTCATTTCAGAGCAATATTATTCAAAAAATCATTAAATATCTACATATAAATTCCCTCAAATATCTTGATGGATATAGGCGAAATATTGTGATTATAGCACTTACATTATAGTATAAACTCTTGGCAGGAGTTGAACCAGTTTCCAAAATGTTATCATAATTACGATGATCAATCAATAATATACCACCGGGTTTTAAGCATTTTTCGAAATTCCTAATAGCTTTCTTGTGCTCCCACTGTTCGGGCGTGGAATCCATTAAGTGAGCAAAGGAATTACCCAAACAGAGCACTGCGTCAAAGCCATCTTTAACAATATCCTTGATGTCATCGTACAAAGTCAACCAGTTGGCTTCTTCAATGACTACAAAACCATTATATAACAATCATCAGCGATGAAAATTTCTCAGTGACATCACTTACTCCAGCGATCGAACGATTCTTCCTTGCGACGATTCCAACGCTCTTTCAGGGCATATTTCAACATTTTGTCCGAAGCATCAACGGACACCACTTCGAAATTTTCCTCCAACAACATAATGGAGTCAACACTAAGAGTCGAAAATAAACAACAGATGAAAATGTGTTGTTGAGGCGACTTTACAGGCTAACAATTTACCCCGTGCCACAGGCGACATCCAGAATTCGCTTGCAGTTCTTCGATTTCAACAAGTTAATCAGGAAATTCCTGTAGTTGTCGGTACGCGAATTTTTGTCACCAATGAAGATTTCCCACACCTTGGCGGCCTTGCCGTCGGCATATTGATCGCGGATGCCCTCGGCTGAAATTCCTTCAGAACGGGCTACGAAAACGCTATCGGCTGAGTTGGCAGTCATGACGGGAACGAACTTAATCAAGCGATGTGAATAGACTAACTGAATTCACTCTCCAGCGATACTCTTAATAAAAAGTCACATCCAGGAGGACGGGTCAGTCCTATCAATGAAAACAAGAGAAATGACAGTTCCAGCAACAATAATCCGCTGGTGATTAGCCAAAACATAAGCACTGAAAGCGAAATTTTGCATGTTGACAAAAACAAACAGATAACCACTAAAAACAAGACCTCCACAATCATATACTTGTATTCGAAGATTATTTGCCGATAACGAATGCAGCACGAATTTCTTTCACCCTTCTCTATGAATTAAGTGGAAAATGTTAATTTGTATATCCTCAAACATCTACAAACTAGGGGATCGGTGTTTTGTGAGCTCCGGAAGGCTTGTTCAACAAAGGCTTGTTCATTATCATCAATGACGTCGCTATTTCTAGTTGTTGTTTATGTCTACAGTTTGTAATCCAAATGACACCGACCTTTCAATGATTGAAGTGATTTGAGAGATGCTTCCTCATGAAAAAAGTGTTTTGTTTTCTATACTTCAAATACCCCTTTTCGAGAAGGGTGTGTACCCTTAATAGAGACAATGATGAAGATGAAGTATTTTCTATTTTGGTTCTTATTAGAGGTGCACGTGCTGTGTTAGCGGTAGAATGAGGAAGCTGAGGATTCGATCATGAAAATTTAAATTTGATATGTTAATGAATAGAAGTATTTTGGTAATACCAACCGACAAGTATAACATTTATCCGCGGTTTTAAATTAACATTATCGAAATCGACTTGCCAGGTTTGTAATTAAAAAGTTACACATTTTTGGCATTTTTCGGACCTTCCGGATATTTGTGCGATAAGGAAATGACGTTAAAACATTTGAACATATCGAATTTTGTTTTTAAATTACCTTAAAAAAAAAAAAACAAGTTATTTTACTTATTTTGCAAAATTAATTAAATTCTAAACAAATACATTAACGACGAAAAACGCATTTCGTTTTACGCTTTAAGTTGTCCAAATTGCTTTTCACAACAGAGCTTGATTCGATCCGAATACTTTTAGCCGGTATGGAATTAAAATAAGTGGTCACGAATACAACGGACTGAAACGAGACTTTATTGGTAAAGTTAAAAAGATAATTCGATTTTTTGTTTAAATATTAGTAAAAAGAATTTTTGGTAGGTCATCGCTGTTCGATGGTTCTAAAATTTAATATGTCTAACTTCTAACTCATCTTATACAAACAAAAGCATACCTGACGATAAACTTCACGCAGAGTAAAACCTAGATGGTAATTGCTTTTATTTCAGAGCCCTCCTGCAAGACCTGAATTCCTTGCCCATCACGTTATGAAGCTTTGTGAAGATCCCACTTTGGAAAACGTGTCTGATTTAATTCATACCCATGTTTACTAATCCTTGCCTTGGAAATTCACTATTGTAAAAATTTAATGGTATCCCATTTTAAAGATTTTTATTCAAAAAATTTACAATAACATTAAGTGAAATATTATTATGGAAGTTAAAGACAATAAAAAGTCAAGACTGAAGTATGGATCAAGATGGTTCTAAAACATCCTGAGTCCATAACAATTAACAAGTGTTTTTTTTTATAATTACGATAATATTTAAATAACTGTACTTTCGAATAAGTATAAAAATGTTTATTTATTTTTCGGCATCAAAAGCAAAGTTAAATAAAGCACTCATAAAGCTACAATTTCGATAAAACTTTTATTTAATTATAATGCTTCGACCTTGCCATTATGTGCGAAATACAACTTCAACCTCTGGATCCTTTGAGGTTCCTCCAGCATCATTTTCGAAAAAGTACGGGCCAACGACATGTTTTTTCCACAATCACTTCTGGGTTCTCCGAGCGCCACATACGAAATGAGCCCACCGAGCGAGAAATGAGCTTCATCGCTAAAGAAAATTTTGTTTCATTGAAAGCCCATGTTTGAATCACCACTTTTGTAGTAAGTTGTCACTATTTTGACGCGTTCTTATTTTGTTAAACGATCCATATTCGTAAATGGCAAACCTTTCACTAAATGAATAACACTTCGGACGACATTTATTTAGCAGCTGACAGCCTTGCCAGACTGGTGGTTTGGAACCCACTAAATGGATAACCCTGTGTAAGAAGTATCTGCGGTTTGTTTTGGTTTTGGAAGTTCTCTTGTTAACATAGGTGTAGAAAGGGGGGGGGGGGGTGTGCTGATTCTTCTCAGATTATGTTCATTGACAACGAATGAAGTTGACAGTATTCAAATAAAGAAATTTGTTTCGATGTGTTTGTCAAACGAATCGAATGTCCAGCAGCGAAGTAGCTTATGCGATGATGGCTCTATCTATCAAATTATGTACAAAATTGCTTACTACGCTATACTTTACATTGCCTTTTGCGTCGGAATTGGCGATGCAGCTGATCATGTAAACAAAAACAATACAATAAGTATGTAAGCACAAACAATAATGTAAGCTAATTCTTCGTAATACATTGAACTTTTTAAGAAGTTTATTCTAAGCAAAATACTGCCATTGGTAAGAATTTCTGTTTAAAAGTAAACATTCTCTGAATGTTAGACATGAAAAAAATTCAAGATATTAGATCATTTTTCAAATCAAAAAGGGTTTCAAGTGTGTTTCAAAAGTGTAGAAATCGCCGAAGAAGTCAATGTAACAAATTCGGTAGATGGTAATAAGTCTGGGACATCCACCATTATTAAACCAACAAGTGAAATTAACTTGAAAGCAAGAATTACTGAAGAAAGCCCTAGAACAAATTACTCTAATATAGGAGCACAGAATCTACCAAATGATTTAGGTACAAAGTGGAGTGAGCCACAGCAGGCAAAAGTTAAATCTTAAGAGGTCACGACTGACGGACAGAATAGATCCTTTTCTGCTAAATATTATGATGTGTATGAATGACTAGAATGTAGTGCTGAAGTCGAAAGGACATTTTGTTTCGTTTGTCCTAATTTCGGACTTAACGAATCTCGAGAACAAAATGAAAATTTTCAGTGTCTGGATTTGATAAATGGAAGAAACTGAGGGAACGCTTAAAAAACATGATCAGTCGGCGCATCACACAGTCTCCTCAAACGTACAAGGTGTACAAAATTTCATCTCAAAATGTGCACCGACAGATTGTTCAGCAACATTCACTACAAATAGATGAATAGCGTGAATAAACAAAGAAATTTATAAATATATTATTACTTTCGGTGCGTCAATGCCTTCCTCTACGGAGGCATAGAGAAGGTCCAAAATTTACAAATAGAGGTCATTTTTTGGGATTTGCAGAGCATTTCGTAAAGCACGATCTATCATTGATGTCCCATTTCAACAAAATTATAAATTATTGCAGTCCTGACGTTTAAAACGAATTGATTGAAATATCTGCAAATGCTGTTTGCTCAAAAAGTTAAATCGTGTGAATTTTTCTCTTTGATGGTAGATGAGGCCAGATGTTTCAAAGAACAGCAACTATCGATTACAGTAAGATTTGCCATCGACTTAGAAACAGAAGAACATTTTCTAGGATTTGTGCACTGCTCTGTAAGTAGAGATATTTTCAAACAGAAAACTCAACTTTAGGAGAAGCCTATGAAATGCTGGTGGCGACAATCAACACCTTTAAAGATTACAAATACAGATTTCATGAAGTTTGGAAAGATATTGAACATTTTGCTAACGAACCATTAGAACCAACAAGATATTCAAGAAGAAAGAAAGAATCTTCGTCACTCAAAGATTTTTAGTGGATTCAACGGTTGGTAAAAGTACATTTTTTGATTTGCCTGAAAAATAGATTGCATTTGAATACTGGAAAATTAACATATACTATCCGGAAATCGATAATATAACAGTAAATTTGGAGCACAGATTCAAAAGTCTTCCGTTAGCTAAATCTGTGAGTTACTATTGAAGGCTTGAATTGGAAGGAGCTTCTGAATTCATTGAAAATTACAAACAAATTCTTCAAATTGATGAAGACTCACTTTCAGCCGAAACTGTTGTGTTAAAAAATCTTTTAAAGGCCCAACATAGAATTTTTCCCATTAGTTTTAACAAGTTGAAAGAAAAAGTTGACAAAAATATGTATCCAAATATGTTCAAATTGCTACAAGTAGCGTTAAGTCTCCCTATAAGCTCTGCTGGCTGTGAAAGAAGCGTTTCTGCAATGCGCCGAATTAAAACTTGGCTGAGATCAACAATGCATCAAGACCGATTTTCAAATTTAGCTATTTTGAATATTGAAAACGATATTGTAAAATTTGCTATAACTACCGATGATATTCTTATTGTTTTTTTTTTTTTTTTTTTTTTTTTTTTTTTAAAAAAAAAAAGAACTAATATTTTTTTAGTGCTGCCTTGACTGTTTTTTTAAGAAAACTATTATTTTCCTAATCCTAATATAAGACTGAGTTTATTTTATTTTATTTGCACTTAATTGCAAAATTAATGCTTTAAAAGGCTGAACTTGTTTTTTCTTTTTTTTTTTAATTTTTATAATTGTTCTTGTTATTGAATTTATTGTTTTAGTTTCATTTTATTCATAAACAAATTATAAAAATCAAATTCAAAAGATAATTTGTTTGGTTTATATATTCTTTTACAATTTATATTTCAACATTTTGGAATACAATGAGTTGAGACGGGGCTATTAAGGCTTTTAGAACCTTAACAAATTATTATTAAAATATCATTTTAAGTGGAATAAGAGTAAAATAATTGGGGGAAAAAATAAATATTACGTAAAAAAAAAAAATTAAAAAATAAAAATGAAGGAATGTTAATTCAAAATGCGTAAAATTTACAGACCATGAATATTTTAGCAGATTAGTTCTTCCACAGAGAATGTAAAAAGAATAATGCCTTCCGTAGAAAAAATAACCTTATAAAGGACTTGAATTCCTCAGGAGTTCACAAATAAACAAAACTTAATTTTCCCAGAATATAAAAAATTCGAATTCCATACGAATTCATAACGGTTTACACTTTCACGATATCAAATACGATATTAATATCAATTTTAGTTGGCAATGATAGTTATTGTAAATTCAGCCATCCTTTTTCATGCCACACTCAATGTTAGACATATTCTCGCCTGATGTATTGTGAAATTTCAAATTCTCCTTCAAATTTTTAAGTTATTTTGGTTATTTTTAGGTCGTATTGATTTATTAGAATACAATATTTCCACTTCTGAAAAAAACGTTTTTACCACGAAATTAGTAATTAATTTCTCTGGTAATCCATTGCCCAAGAGGAATGACAGCAGCACAATACCGACAACCTTAATTCATTCGTGGATAATCAATGGGTAGGGTATCACATGCTTCGTTTGTTTTGTACTTGTTAAAGTATCAACAAAATAGAAAAACTCCCGTATCCTGAAAACTGAACGCTTAGTTACGACAATGACTAATTTTTTGCGAATTTCTAAGTGGTCTAGATAAGTTGAAAGCATTCTCAAAAATGTAAAAAATTACTGCAACTTGAAATCGGAGCATCCAATACTAAAACAACATAAATTTTGATCTCTAGGCACAACCCTACATCGAATTTCAATAGTTGTATTGCTTTTCTGACTAGACGCTTCGTTTGCAATTTACGGTCATATTTTGGCAATTTTTTATTGCTGTTATGGTCGCAAAAACGAAGCTCGCAGAAAATGAGATAATTTCAACAGCTGACCACATCTGCAGGAATGAAGTCATATAAGACTTCATACGTAAAATGTAGTATCCCGAAACGTTTAAAGTACAAAGTATCTCTTGGTTTATTATAATTCATGGTTTTTCAAATTGATTGGGAGGCGTCCGCCCATCTGACTGGTGTGTCTACCAACCATAACTGCAGTAAATATTTATGGGACCACTTAAAACTAGGTTTTTTTAATAATTTGTCATATCATTGATGGGCTATACCGGACCTTTGAGAAACTAAATTTTCTCTTTGCAGCTCCTCATCGGCACCGCGCATTAAACTACATTTTATCCATTCCATTGTTTTATAATGCTTGGTAAAATTTAAAAAATAAATTTATTAACCACGCCCTATACACCCAACCCAGCATAGAAATAACTGATTTAGGCCTTATAGCATAGTAGGTTCTCAGAATGAAAGCGAAGCATATTGCCACATTCATTCTGGTACCTCCCATACAAAATGGACGATATTTCGTGATTTAAACATTATTCCGTAATTTCGAATTAGTAGGCGGTTGTTGTCTAGATTTGCGTCTATTACATTGCTTTGTAATTCGTTATAAAACTGGAGGCAAATCAATAAAGTAACCCTCCTCTTCTGGTACCAAAAACACTTGTCATATTTACGCCTCTTACAAACAAACTAAACATGCTATGTGGATAAAACCTACACTCGTCTCCGAGACGAATTTACCAACATAAATAAAAAAAAAAATAATAATAATAAATAATAAAAAAATAAAATAATAATATATGTACGTAGCCTGCGAGATTTGAAAATTCACCTTTTTTTAACACACCTCGTTTACATTCTGAAGGTATAAAGATAAAAAAAAGGACACTAATATCTGGAGAAGTATTTCAGAAAATAAAAATGCATAAAAATGTATAATGTATTATTTCTTTTAGCTGTACATAATCTCTCTTATACATATCAAGCTCTATGACTGACTGATGAACGACGCCTTAATATTCCTGAAAATGTAGTAATCCTGAAATAATGCTGCGTTTATAAATAAATATAAACTTTACGCAATTAATCCCTGTTTTCTTTGGCAGAAATAAATGTGTATTCAGAAAGAGATTGATTGTTAACTTATCGTTAATGTATATAATTTGTTAATATCAACTAACAATCAGCTACGTGTTAGTTAGATATCACTTTTGCTTCAATTTTTTCAAAAAGTGGTTATTGTTGTCACACAAGTTTTCATACTTTATACACAGGATTGGTCAAAAGATATATAATAATTAAAATTACCTAATAAATAAAATACTTTTAAATAACCGCTTTAAGAAACAATCGAATACCAACGACCATTTTGATGTTACCATTTATTTCTTTGCTTTAATTTGTCGCCTACTACCGATTTGTAGTGATTTTTATAGTTTTTCTCATGCCTAATGACACGTTTTTAAATGAAAAGCACTGCAGTAATCAGTGATGACAGTTTTCCATGGGAAAAGTTTATATGTTTAATTTTCCTATATATGAAAATACCTCCATAAGAAACGCCAAGAAAAGCAAGACATGACGACGCGTTAAAAAAGTGTTGCATGCTGATGTGATAACCATACATATGAACCTAATTATTATAAGTCCGAGAGAATCTACATTTCGGAAAATGTGTGTGGAGTACGTTTCAAATAAAAAATATGTGTTTGAAATCTGCACACAGACTTTCACAAATTTCAATTTGTTGCGGGCTTTGGTAAGAATTTGTGAGTATTTAAAATGGTTTATAAAAGCTTAATCGTTTATAAATATTTGTTTTAATTTCCCAAAAAATGATTTATTAATCACTTTGGAATTTTTATGAATGAGACTGTAAAATTTCTTGTTTCTTTTATACGAACAGAAATTGCATTTAACACTTCAATTTTAGTTCCGTCAAATGTCCACAAAAGTGTGAAAGAAAGTAGGCCTCAATTTCCAAGAACAATCAATGGCAGTAATAAATAATTGCTAATAGAAAAATGACTTTGAACCGAATTAAGAACTAAAATCATATTACATGGAAGATCGATAATAAATTCAAAACCCGAATATAAAATACAAAATGTACACTGTTTAACTTTTCATTAAGCTACAACTTCTATGGATACATGCATAGACAAGCTGAGTCAATTTAATCAATTTCGAAAGTTTTTGAATTATTATCTGTTATAAGTAATAAATAAATAAAATTATGATATTATGATATTTCTTTCTCACAAGTAAAGGGCGGTTCAAGGACAGGTATCTCTCTAAAATGAATGTTACTTTACTTTATTTTTAATAAGCAAAATTTCAGCATCTGGGAATTGGTATAACCTGAAAAGGATAATCAGAAATGAGATGGCAATACATACATAGAGAATGACATTTGGCCCACCAATGTGACACAATAATTGCCGTCAATCTTTATGGAATTTCCTAAATTTTCGTATAGCCTAATATTTTATTATATTTTATAATTTCTGGTAAAATTTGAAAATATCGACCAATAAATCCCACCCATCCCACACAAATTGACCGATTATCGAAATTCAAACTTCTGCAATTTCTAATGTGTTACCCGTGACAGTGCATTTTTTATTCATTAAATTTTTTAAAATTTTTTACAAAAATCGATCAAACTCGTTCTAGAATATCCGATATAAATGTTTGATTTAACCCAAACATTCTTACCTTCGTATCTTTCAGTCTGTTCCACCAAATTGCCACATGTCATGCGTTTGGTTATCTAAGTTCTGAAAACGAAAAGAGGACTTCGGATAGTTAAAATTTTGCTACTTACACTTATTGTGCTTGAAATCAGGGTATTTTTTGCGGCAATACGAAAGGACGTTGCGTAAATGCATATGTACGTAAGCCGGTTCATCTAACTAAAATATCTATACTGGTTATGGGCTGAAATCAGTCCTTTGATTCATTAGCCGACACTTAACTGAACCCCGACAAAAACTTGGAAAATTGGATCGACAAGATGCGATAGCCAAAGTGTCAGGATGTGACAGCCACATAAATGAAATCGTGTTCCGTAAGTAATAGGAATGTTTATTTTTTAAATAAAATCATCATACACCGAAAGAAAGTGAAGCAAAAAAGCATTTGAAACATCACACAGCTTTTGATAAGACGTGTTTCATAGTTTTTTAAGGCGATAGGACGATGTCCGTCTGTCTTGCTGGCTGCTAAACATCATAACTATTGAAAATATTTTGTGAAACTTCTTAAAGCTTAGGGCGGTCTAATATTTTTCAAATCGCAGCCAAGGGTTGTAAAAGAGGCCCGTTTTGGTATCGCGTGTTTTTATTTTTGGTACGAATTCTCCATTCGTAGGCAGCATTAACTTAAATTTTTAGCCACCTACGTTGGTTTATAGTGCTTGGTGAAATTTGAAGAAGTCGACCGATTTACCATGCCATTTCTGGCACATCATATGCAAATAACCAATTCAAAGCAAATATTCTTAACTTCATAAATTTCATGTAGTTGCCGAACCAAATTTCTGATAATTAAATGGTAAAGCATTGACAGTTGCATTGCGCTATAATGCTTGGTAAAAATTGAAAAAAAAAAACAATAATAATAATAATAATAAAAAAACAGCAACAAAAAAGCCACAAACCTGCGTTTTCATTTGGGGTTATCAAAAGGAAAATGCATAATAATGTAGACACATCGCAGGCATTTCGCCAAACAAATCTACTATATTGTCTGTCAAAAACAAACTACAGGGTAGGAGCTTGAAGTGTTGCCAATTTGATGCTGCTGTAGCAAAAAAACTGTTAATGACAGCAAACTAAGTTTTTGACAAGCCTACTTTTTGAAGCCTACAGAACCATATCGTTTTAAGTCGCAATTGAGAAAAGTTTTTGAGACGGAATTCAATCGCAAGAATGTCATTGCTTTGAAAATCGCAACTAGCTATTGTTAATGAGCTACGGCATTTAAGTGTGGCCTAAATGTTACCGCTTGTGTATCGGTAGTTGCAATGATACCGGGTTCATCAAAAAACTCCATTCGAAAATAGGTACATCATCAGAAATTGCTCAAAAGGTAAAGGACAGAATTTAACGCAATCCAATTCAAAGTGCAATTCAACTGGTAAGAAATTTCAATGTGTTAGCTTATACGAGAGCGGACCTGAAACCAAACGATCTGACCCATAGATAGTTTAAGTGGTTTGAAAAAAATTATATTTTTAAAAAGTGGCAACCTTATAAAATATATGTTTTAAGTTTCAATGCGCCACGTTATTTAGCATTTGAGCCATTTAAAGTAAACGATCTCAGCGAATTTGTGAACATGATAAAAATTGGTCACCGTTATATAAATTAATATTTCCATTTGAGAGGTATCAGTCCAACCAATATTAAAGACCAGCTAGATTCTATTTTGGAGGAGTCTGCCCCTTCATTTACGAGTGTAAAACATTGGGTAGAAGATTTTAAACGAGGCCGTATGAGCTGCTCGGACGGACACTATAGTGGTCGACCAATTGGGGTGGGTGTTCACGCCGGACACGGTAAAGAAAATCCATAAAATGGTATTGAATGATCGTCGGCATAAGAGCGAAAACAGCGTCGTGAAAATGTTTCAGTAGATGTTTCGGTTTGGCGATGTTTCACCGACATAAGGCCTCATTTGGCGAAAAAGAAAGTGTTTTTTTAATCGAAGGCAATGCTCCAGTATGCACATCCACTAATGCGGTAGCTAAGAGTAATGAATTAAAGTTCGAAATGCTTCATCACGTACCATATTCGCCAAATTTAGCTCTCTCGAACTATTTTCCGTTTCCAAACTTAAAAAAATTGCTCGATGAAGTGCAGTCTGCGGTTGAGGGTTATTTTAAGGAGTTTGACTGTTCTTACAATAAACAGAGTGGAGAAGATATTGAATATCGTTGGAGGAAGTGTATTGAGCTAAAAGGAGATTATGTTGAAAAATAAAGAAAATGCTTTGCAACTTTTTTATGTTTTCTTTGCTAGTTTTCGAACCACCTTCGTAAATAACCTAATCTCTATATTCAACTAATATCTAGATATTTTCGGCTGTTCTGACTATATAAGGTAGTTTTCTGGATGTTCAGATATTTCGAGGTTTTTAGAAATTAAGGTTTCAAAATCGATTTAACTTTTGCCAATACCAATACCATTTTCCAAAAAAAAAATGTTCAAATTTTGTTTCTGAAATTTGTTGCAATAGCAACGCAAATTGAAAAAACTGGCGATTTAATTCTAATCTTAAAATCCAAGAGAAACAAACAACGTCGCAATAAAAATAAAAATAAAAATAAAAATAAAAATATTAAAAAATATGTTTTCGAAGCATAAAAGTGATAGTTGTAGGAAGTTGTTATCAGACTTTTTAGTTCCAATGCAAACTTACGTGGACTTTTAAGTCACTTTATCATTTGATCAAAAATAGCATCGCAATGACTTTATGAAGAAAATGTTAGTCTAGTACATGAAATCAATCAATTCGATGAACGGCATATAATTGCCATTTAATACTACTGGACGATTTCCTGAACGAAATGACGGTGTATAGTATCCAAATTTTTAATTTTTTTTCCTTTTTTTTTCATTTTAAAATTCACTATTTATTCGGTAATGTAATTTCGATAACCACTAATAAACATTTAAATCATACATTACATTATATGTGTAACATACGAATATAATTTGTAACAAGTTGCGCCCCAGTGTCTAAAAGACAAGTTGGCGAAAAACCATTCAATATTTCAAAATTTTGTAAATTTACAACAAATAATAAGTTAAATTGAGAATTCCCTCAACATTCTCCAGTAAGTAATTCTTTAACAAAATTTTGAATGTTGAAATACTATTTGCGATTTTTAAATTTTGTGAGAAATCATTATACGCTTGGCTGGCTGAATAATCAATTCTTTGCTTGGTAGTTTCAAGTCTACACTTTAAGCTATGATACATTATAAATTAGACATCACTGTGCATTTACCAGAGCTCAAATATTTAGATGGACACTGCGCATAATAGGTCGGACAGAAAACATCTAAAATGTAAGTAAATAAATAACATTGTGAGTGTGATTGAAAATATAGCAGAAGATGAAAAGTTCACAGTGAAAACTATTTTCAATATTTCAACGTATATATTAATTATTTCCCAACTGGAAAATGTATAGGTTTTTTTTACAAGTTTTTAAATATTAAGATTCTAAAAATTTACAGAAACTATCGTCAAAAATGTAATGAAAACGTGCAATTGATTACTTACAAAAGCAACAGGAAATAATAGAACTTCAAATACAATATACATGTATACAATGAAGATGTAATTCACAGTATCCTATTGAGCATAAATATAAATAAAAGCGAAGGAATTGATGACTTAAGATCTCGGGACATTAAGAATAATGCAACGCCCTTTATATCGGCAGTACCGATTAATGAGAAAGTATCAATAAAAACTAATGTGGCTTCCAGGCAATGTTGCAAACCTGAGGTATAAATCCCTTGTTTTGACCAAAGGGATAAAAGGAGTCATTCGAGTAATTTTCCCCCCATTTTCCCTCTTTTATCATATTTTTTATATTTTGCTTGAAACGTATGAACAATTTAGCAAGATCACATATTAATCACTTACTTAAGTGGCGGCTAGAATGTGCATCCTTATCTATTATACGCCGCACGTAGAAAATAATTACAAGAGTTTCTTCTTCAATTCCTCATAACAAGTTTCGTTAGTATTTCAAAAGTCTGGTTCGCTAAAGGAACTTTGTTCGCCCTGTTCTGTGCCGCCCATTAAGTTTATCATCGAAAACTTTTTATGCTGGGGCACTTCTGTCCATCCGAACAATATGGTTCCGCCAACGCAATTGCTATACGAGTATACTGATGCGCTCGACCACATTGTTGTTAGTATATAGCTCATACTGCTTATTGTTCATGTGACGCCGGTACTCTCCGTTAAAAGTGATGGGTTCTCATATTTTCCGGAAAATCTCCTTCTCGAAGACTCCCAACACTGATTCATCCGCTTATGTCATAAGCCAAGATTTTGCGTAATATAACAAAACAAGTTGAACCAACATCTACCTATAATGCAGAAATCTCCTTGCTGACATCATTCGTTTTGTTTACAGCGGAACCGAGGTAGATGAATTCCCAAACTAGGACCTGACCTCATATAATTTTTGCCGTATTAGACTATCAAAAGCAGCTTTATAATCGACGAAAGGATGGTACGTGTCTATCCATTGGATCTTCTGCAGAATTTGCAGTAATGTGAATACCTAATCAATTAGTGATTTACCGGGTATAAAGTCATATCCATAAGGCGAATCCCTTTTCGGAGGTGCTGTTATGTAGAGCGGAGTTTCAGAAACAGACATTATCTATTGGCCAGCTCGTACGTCCTCGTTTAAACTTTGCTACCCAATATTTTACGGTCGTACATGAAGGATTTTCAACGTTTTTTTTTTTTTTTTTTGGAACAAAACGTGTTTTAATTAACATTATGTTATGTAATAGAGCAACTGATTAAAAAATATATATGTTTTATATACAAATTAATGTTAAAATGTGATCATGAAAACATAACAATTGTATTTTTAACACAAATTCTGACATAACAAACTTTAAATGTTATTTAAACGTTAAATTGAATGTCGGTTTTGGAGGTGATTGGCTGCTGTCCTAGTATGAGAGAATAATCCGAAAGGATTGAGTGATGGATAAAGACTCTTTAACGACTTTCCAAATATACATTCTATGTGGATGGAGAAAATCTTCACCCAGTATTGCTGCAGAAACTAATCTGAATTAAAGCATAATGAAATAAGAAAAATTGTGACTTTCCGAAATACTCGTATGTGTGGTACTCTAAGGGGCGTGCCAGTGCAATCTATTTCCATTCGCAGTACTAAATTTCTAGATCGACCGTGGCGCGAAAGTTAGTACACGCGACTATCGATCACATGGTCGCGGGTTCAATCCCGCATACAGACACTTCGAGTAACTGATAAGTCTGGCAAATGCTTCCCAATCAGTGGCTTTCGGAATCGTCGTTAAACTTTATTCATATTTCCAAATTTCCGTTCATAGGATGCAAGGTCATCTGTTTGCCTGCTTGTACTAAAGGCCTGATTCAATCCTAATTATAAACATTAAAATGTCAAGTTGAAAAATCTAAGAAAATTCAAGCAAAAAACAATGAAACGTTAACTGTAAGTAGATTTTGCATATGTATTTAGAAAAACATACAGTCAAAAAAACTATACTTTTCTTTTTATGTCCTAAGTTGACGAAGATGTGTTGTCCATAGCAAACTGTTAAGGTAAGTAAGGAAACATTATTATCGTCTTGGAAAGGCGGCCTATTAAAAGTTAATCCCTTTACGAACTCAGGAAGAAAATGTGCTCCTTCCGCCATATTCATAAATGTCATATTAACTTGTACAAATGTATTATAATATTACGTAATTGATTGCACGAGGTAATATTAAAGATTGCATTTTCATTTTAATTCTCATCCTAGTTGATTTGAGGTTGTTCTATTAACCAATTCGTTGTTATTGCCAATTATAATCGAAGACATCGTAGCCATGACCTACATATTGGTATCAGCACTTACTGATACTGTTAAATTGGTAACTTAGTTCACTGAAAGTAAATCCACTCAGTCAAACTTTAGTTAAGGGGATTCCACCTACGATATAGTTAATATTTTGGTTATTGCCAACTATATTTTTTTTTTGTTTTCGGTGCAGGAATGTATAAACAACGTAGTTCATATCAGAGCTACCAGAGTGTGTGTTAATTTCATCAATTTTTTCACATATTACCCAGTATTATAATGCAGTATAATTGAGTAATTTCGCAAGTAAGTCTATAATTAAGTGACTTCGGGCTACGGAATAAGGATTACAGCGGAAAATGAAATTTTGATCAATCGATCAATTTGTGTGGAAGATACAAGAATGTATGTGGCAACGTCGCCCATATTCGAATTTGTTCGAATTTGGTACAATCGATTGGAAGATATGAGCGTAAGAATACAGGGTTTAAATCGGTCATTTGTATGGAAAGTACCAGAAAGGCCGCGGCCATTTGATTGATTTTCCCCGATATTGAAGAGGTTTGTGACGTAATGAAATTAGATAATTAAAAATGACATAGGATTGATTGAATTGATTGAAAAAAACTCAGCAATTTGTATGGGAAGTACCAGAATAAGTGTGGAAAAGTGGTCAGTTTTCATTTTAAGACAGTACATTGACATAAGCTGAATGTGTGTCAAATTTTGATAAATTTAGTGCAACCGATTACTTAGTATGAAGCCAATAATATACGAACAAAATTGATCATTTGTATGGGAGGTACCAAAGACGGCAGGGTCAATCTTCAGATTTTTTCACATTGTACCGGGAATTATGCATCTGACAAAAATTTAGGTTGTTGCATATTACGGATGAGGAATTACTAAGCGTGGATTTAAATTTCCATAAATATTCACGGCAGTTATCGTGCCTACCAGCCATACATCGCTTAATCGACTTAAAAACGCATGAAACGCATTTTGTTAAAATATACTTTGTACTTTAAATGCTGTTACATTTTTACAAATTATGAAGAAAAATCCATACTACGTAAAGATGTACTTAATATTAAAAACAAACTGGTCCGAATAGAAGTCTAAAATAGGCTATATTAGGTCATGAGTGGACAAAGGAGCGTGGCACCGCCCATATCTTTTAAATTCTCTTTTGGTGGCAAAAGTAACCAATCAATTCGTTACCATCTTATAGATTATTTGCTATGCTTAAGTAATACTAGTGTTTCATATCATTTTCAAAACTGGAGTATGTTATATTTACACCAAGTGCCTATTTCACACTATGACATGACAGTGGATTGGTGGAAAATAAAGACTATTTTGTCTGGATTCATAAATTATTTCCAATGTATCAAAATATATAAACCAAGTGACAATTACAAAATGATGACAAAATTATGAAATATTAAATGGCATATTACATGTTTCTTCCATTCGCCAGGAAATTTTTGTAAAATTATAAAATCAAATGTTGGCGACGATGCCAACAACACGCGGTGTTCCCAAGCGGTCCACCATCTCAGTACTAACCGCGCCCGACGCTGCTTAATTTCGGTGATCGGACGAGAACCGATTTTGATAAATAGAGAACCGAGATTTGATAAGTAGAAACATGACAATAAAAATTGAATGGCGCCTCATATCTTTTGAAAAATTCATTCAGCCGGCCAAAGTAACCAATTTAATTTAAGATTAACCAAGGTAAGATTAGATAAAGTGTTGCGTCAATGCGCCAATACGTATTACAATTTAGAACGGCCGAATGTTATGGACTATAAGAGTTACACAGATGACACCTTTCTATAGAAAAATTGCTTTCAATGATACTTTTCTACAGGAATAGTAACTTCAATGACACCTTGCTTCAATTGCATCTTGACACTCTTCCTGTAACGTCTTCAATGACACTTTTCTACAGTAAATAACACTTTTGCATAGAAAAGGCGTACGCAATGGCAAGCTGTCTACTCTAACTTACTTCTAAATGATCACTATATGAAAATTACTTTTTCAATATGAAAAATATCTCTCATGATACCTCATGATACCCTAACAAATCACATAAAACATTTGGTAAGAATTAAAGAGATCTTGGATATGGAGCGGTGTATAATTGGTTAGTTAATTTTCAGGTGTACAGAACTGCTATCATACAAGGCATGCAAAATGACTGACTCCGGATGATGCCCTAACATTCCTGAAGATGAAAATAATATTGTATTTATTTTAAAAACATACGCTTTAAATAATTATTCGGTATTTTCTATGACTGCGACATCAATGTATATTCAAAATAATTTGTTGCTAATCTGTTACATCAGTTGCCAATCTATTGCCAATTTCAACTACGCTCGTAATTAAATTTTGCATATTAGTAAGCATCAACTAATTTTCATCAACTACGTGTCACAGGTATACCACCTGTGGCATAGTTGAAATTGTAGCTGGTACCAAATACGTAATTTTTCCGAAGTAGATCGGGTTGAGTATTATACGATTGTAGATGTTTTTACCCACTTACAGGGTATAGATATTTCAGTCAGGTGAACTGACTTACGTATACCTGCAGTCAACATAAGTTTGCGTTGGTGCAAAAGTGGGGTGGCAAAATGGACGTGATGAGTGCTAGATGCTTTAAGAAATACTCTGCCATCTTCAATCGCAGAACTGAGTTTCCTAAATGTCTGTACCGAAAAATTTCGTAGATGTGTGATTAATGGGAAGTAGCTGATTTAAAAATTTTGAAATTAACTATTCTCTTGATTTTTAGTAACCAAGTTGGTGATGAACACTTTAAATAACTATGACCCCTTACTGAGCTGCCAAATTATAGAAATAAAAACAGAAATATAACAACTAGAAGTGATTAAAAGTGAATAACTGCGAAGAAAATACTGAAAAATGTACAAGTGTCATAAATGATTCTAGAAATATATTCACTCCAAGGAGTTGATAAGCCATTTGAAATATTTTAACGAAATTTGGAGGGGAGATATGTACAAGTTTTGTTGCAAGAAGTGAAGATCTCTTCAGATATCGTCGACATTTGTAGTGAAAGTGTCACACAAAACAGTTACTAGTGTAAGTGTCTACCAAATACACCTAAATGTTTACTCTTGTAAATATCAATAGTGTACTCGTATGCATGTTTAAAATCTTCAAGAAATCTTAAATGTAACGGCGGCATGAATGCAACCCAGTCTGTGCCACCATTCAGTTGATGTTACGAATTGCCAAAATATTCTCAGAGGAATTATGGATGCGGCATTAGAGTCAATGCCTTCATCCAATGGAATTTCATCTGAATCTCGATATACTCGTATAAGAGAAGAGTTACCTGAATTAGACAAATTCAAAAATTCGTATGAGAATAATTACTTGAATTTATACTGAAGCTGCATTCAAATAGCGGTTTACCAAGGCCTACAATATTTGCAATTGTAAGAGACGTTAAAAACAAAATAGTAAAAACTATACCCACTTGCTTTCAGAATGTCTTAAATGGTTATTTAAAAGGGTCATTCCTTTTTCGATACATTCGTTGAGATACTATTAAAAACAAAACTGAAATCAGAAAACTTATACGGTGAATTAACTAAATTTCAAATTGACGAAATTGAAGAAAATGAGGCGACGGTTTTACCTTTACTAGTAAAATATCGAGACAAGATATTTTTTGAGCTACCAAATATTTTTAAATCATGGTATGAAAATTCGAAATACTCGACATAAAAGCCTTGTTAGTGGATACCGCTGGAAAGGCGTAAAGAAAAATTACAAGGAATCTGACAATGAATGTAGTTCCCTTGTTCATGTTTTCTGATGACTGTGAACCAGATAACGCACTTGAGCTTATAAAGGGCGCCTTAAAATCACATGTGTACATTACGGTATTCCACTTTTGCAATGACCTCAAAGGTGAACAACATTTCCGTAGGTATACCATTTGAAGGCGAATATGCAAAATTAGACAACAAAAAATGATATTTGCCAATTATAGAAGTTTTAAATAATCTACCACAAACAAAAAAAAAAAAAAAGAAATTCAAATTAAAATCAGCGCTGGTAAGACTTGTAAAGTATATTTTATATTTCTTTGGTTTGTTGGACTACAACCTTGGCATAAACATTGCGCTTGATGTTGTTAAACTATTTAATGCAAACTGCATAAGTAGCTTCTGCAAGACAAATAAGTTTTACATTAAAAACATGTATGTCAGAATAGAAGATTTTAAATCGAACGAAAAGCAGTTATGTAGTCGATTTAATGGAAGAAAATGTGTTTAATACCGGCATAGTAGAAAACTCTGTATTTAACAACATGGAAAACTCTCATGTTACAGATAATATATATGTGATCCAAAGCACGATATTCGGGAAGGTG
The DNA here is from genome assembly GCA_019455685.1 of Philornis downsi. Lineage (NCBI taxonomy): Eukaryota > Metazoa > Arthropoda > Insecta > Diptera > Muscidae > Philornis > Philornis downsi. The sequence goes on from JAHXMU010000027.1 coordinate 584,186, forward strand.
TTTTTCACTACAACTTTTCCAATATTTTACTAAATTTTATAAATCATAAAATTTTAGATATAAACACGATTATAAATAATAAGATATAAATACGATTATAAATAATTTCAACTTTGGCGAAATAGAAAAAAAATTATAAACCTTTCATAATTAAAAAAAAAAATTTAGAAGCCAACGATTTTTCAATGAGCGCTAGAGGAATGTAATGTTTTGTTCACAATTTGTTAAATGATGAACGTAATTTTAAGTTGGAAATCATAAAATATGTGTTGGTATGTGGGTCAAAACTTTCCAATACAGGCAATACCTTTATAAAGTGTACAAAATTGATCGAAATACGGGTTTTAATGTAATACCTCTTTTAAAAAACATACACATACATACATATACAATGTGTGAAATATTTTTGTTCAAATTTTGTATAGATTAACGAAGACTTTGGTAAAATGTACGAGTATAAAAATATAGAATGTACGTCTATTAAGAATTGTGAGGAATTTATCAACTTATAACTAGGTGTTGTTGGATAAAATATTACGGATAAAGAGTCGGTGTATAACTGCTGGAAAAATGCGCAGAGCAAATTGGGAATTCATGGAAATTTTCTTTAGAAAAATTATAAAAGTGGAAAAATATACATAGAGCTGTAACAAAACATTTGGCTATTAATGTTTTCCTCTCTGTTGATTTCCATTCTTACAAATTTTGAAACAGTTTCCTTAAGACACGCTCGCTTTTATGGCTTCGCCTTGGTTTGTACCAAAACACACACATACTACATGTTCCTGGATTTAATATTTTAATTTTAATATTTGTTGTAGTTTCCCGTTACGCTGGTAGTAAAATTCATATTTGTTTTTTCAGAAGAAACGAATTAAACATGCGTGATGGCAATTCACGAGGTTTTGAAACCATCATTAACTTAGAGGCTTGGAGGAAAATCGTGGAGACCGTCAATAATTCAATCAAAGGAAATCAAAGAAAATTTTTTTAAAAGAAATGCACAAAAAGAAAGAGAATTAAATGTTATAACAAAAAAAAAAAAAAAAAAAATAAAAAAACTAACATAAATAAATATATTTAAAACTTGTTTTTGTCCTATGTTGTTTATAATTGCAATAATTATGTTATTAGATTTTTTGATTATCGATTTAAAATAAGTAGTTTTTGCAATGCAATTCTGTTTTGTTTCAAACCCTTTAAGTTTCTACTTTGAATCTGTTTATTTTGGTAAAATATTTTTCTTTGATATAAAATCAGAATTAAATCTAGGAATTAGTGTCAATAAATTATTGCACAGCTTTATTGCACAGCTTTATTGAAAAATGTAATATTTCTCAATTTGATCTTTTAAATTATTAACTTACACATTCCACCGCTAATTCATAGTTGCTCATATAGCATCTATTTTAAAGTTATTAATTACCACGGAATTAGTTTCATACGAATTGAAAAAAATTAGTTACTAATAACTACGTCTAATTGATGGCAATTAATAAGGTATTTAATTGGCCACCACCAACGATATTCTCTCAACTACGTTCTGTTAGAGGTACATATGTACGAGTATGTCACCTACGACATAAGGTGTGTTTCATATTTATAAGGCCACCCATAAATTTGATTTATTTCTGTATCGGCACATTTGTTGCTGTTATAATGTTCTATCAAAATACTTGTTTGAACGAAACAACCATCCACACAAACTTTGGGATTTGTGCAGATAACGGTAGTTTTGTTCTTGCAATAATTCTGTTAGCGTATTTCACAAATATAATGCCAAGTTCAATTAGTGAGTTTTTAAAGGTAAGCGATAAGATCATTATTATTTTTCTGAAGAAGTGGTAAAACTAAACAAAAAAAACTGAACACGAAATAATAGGTAAAATAATCGCTTACGTGGACGAAGGATGCAGTGAAAGAAAAATTCGGCGCAAACTGGACAGGGATCATAGTCTCATTCAAAATTTCTAATGCGAGGAAAAAGCTTGAGACAGAACATCATAACAACAAAAGATGTACTGTTACACAAATAAATCAAATTTATGGGTGGCCTTATAAATATGAAACACACTTTAGTTGAATTTGGTGCATCGAGCCAAAGATATAAATCTAGGAATTTGTGGGTAAGGTTATATAATTTGTATGGGATCTACCAAAGAGGGTGTGCTTATCCTGTTGATTTTTTAAATTTTAACGAGTGATTATAATGTCATATAATGCCACAAATTGAAGCGGCAGCAGTGTGCGACAAATGGGCCAACTTGCATGGGAGGTATCGGAAGAAGTGTAGCAATGTCCCCCGTTTTGATTCCCAAAACTTACTTCACCAAATTTCAGGACAAAGTGTGTCTAATTTGACTGAATTCAGTACAACTACTATGAAGTAGAGAATATATGAGTTCAATCAGTATTTTCTGTGGGAGGTTCCAGAAGAAGTGCGCTAACTGTTACAGTTTTTCTAGGGCTTATACCGAAAAGTAAATCAATATATTGGACACGAACCCAAGCAACTGCAGCCTACCGATTAGAAATTAGGGAGCAAAAATTGAATTTCGGAAAATCGGCCAATTTGTATGGGAGATTACAGTATAGCAATGCTCTCCATTTTCATTGCAAGACCTTATTTTGACAACTGCTCAGCGTGTATCAAATTTAACTAAATTCAACGTAACGATGTAAAAGGTATACATAAATCTAAGAAAATACCAGCTAAATGGGCCAATTATGCGGAGGGTGTCAGAATGAGCGTGGTTAGTCAGACGATTATGAACAAATACAATGGACAGAAATTTAAGTTGCTCCAGACTACGAATGTGGAGTTGTAGGGGAAAAACGGAATTTCTGAAACATGTTCAATTTCTATGTGAGTTACCAGAAGCGGTGGGTCAATGTAAGTCGTTTACAATGATCTGGCAAAATATTAGGCCGTGGCTAGTTTTAACAAATCTAGATAAATTTGTGACCAACCAGTCGCGCAGACAGACTGACATCGGCCAGTCAACTTAGTCATTAAACACATTTGTTCAAGAGACACTTGTTGCTTCAAACACTCCCTATGGGGTGATGCAATTTTCCCGTATCAAACGATATGTGCCTTCATTCGTCCGCGTAAATTTTATTTAACATGATTAACACTATTTGAGAAAAAGGAAAATAATCAGTATGAAAATTTAATCAAATTAGCCACAAGTAGGACAAGTAGTGTAAAATTAGAACGCGTGTAAGAATCACTGAATGTGAGAATGTAACAACATTTGGTATCTGTTCATTAAAAATCGGTGTTGTTCTCCTGACACATCTCTACGTACATATTTTGCCTGTCGAAACTTCGCATATGACTTGCGGATAGTGGCTCTCCCAAACCATAAAATCGAGCGATGTGTTGTGTCAATTTTCTCTGCTCTCTTGCAATTACAACTAACTTAAATCACGGTGTTAGTGATGATTACGTCGTACTTTATATGCATATTGTTATTGTTTCGTTCCCGTCAGCCTATACTTGTGCATGTGTAAGTTACGTCGGCATATACGTATATGTGTCAGAGCATATTCGAAAGTCCCTATTGATAACCTCTCCGAAATACGTTCATTATCGTTTTCGTTCCATATTTTCAATAGAGTTTTTTTATTTTTGTTTTTGTTTTTGTGGTATTTGGTTGTGCTGCATCATGTTCTATATTTTTCGTACAAATTTATTGTTGTTCATTTCACCGGTTTATCAGCAGCGGAATGAATGTGAGCAAAATTAAAACAAATGATTTTCAATTATGTTCAGGAGTGCTGTGGCCAGTGTTGCCACTGCAAAAAATCGAAACTACATACGAGATGTTGAAATTAACAAAGAAACAAAAGAAGCAATTAAATTTTCATTTTCTGAGTAAATTGTTTTTTGTATAATTGCTGTCTTTTAATTGCAAACAACAGTTATCGACTCGAACTTTTCAGTAACTACATCCAATTAAGGTTCCAAGTAAAGGTTTAAAAGCAGAAAAATAGTTGAAAATGATTATAAGGGATCAGACGTTTTACCTCGTTACTACCGAATTTCGTTATATTCACCATAAACACTTTCAATGGACCAAAGAGTATAAATAATGTATTGTAAAACTTTTATTCACTAAAGTTGAAAAAAAAATAATCAAAACGTTTCGAAAGTGACCACAAAATCTTAAACAAAATTTCTTTATGGCACATACACAATAGACCTAATGAGCTAATTATTATAGGATAGGATTCAAACTTCGTTAGATTTAATTTTCAATTGGAGAACAACCCATCCATTGTGGGTATATCCATTGATAGTAATTCCTTTTCCATAGTCAAACTTTACATACATACATATTGTCTGAACAAAATCGAATAAATGTATTCCAAGTTTTTGCAGTTTAATCCATGCTTAATGATAATTGATTATTACGTTACGTTTCTCATTACGAACACAGAAAGTTGCACTAATAATTGTTCAGTGGGACTAAGAAAGTAAAAATAATAATGATCTTATCGCTTGCACCTTTAACAACTTACTAATTGAACTTGGCATTATAATTATAAAACACGTCAAAAACAGAATTATCGCAAAACAAAAGTAACGTTCATATTTGTTTTGTGGTTTCACTAAATTTAAGCAAATTTGGAAGATGTTGAGCGGTTATCAAACTTGGAATAAAAACGAAGCTCATTTTCATAACCATTCTTTTATCTCTCACATAAATTGACCGATTTTTCAAAATTCAACCAAGTTTCTGTAATTTTTAATTAGTCGACTGTAGCAGTATAGTTTCTATCCGTTATATTGTTTTAAAATTCTGTACAACATCGGAAAAAGTCGATCAAGTAACCCCATTCTGGTATCTCACAATTGCCAGTCGGTTCTATTAAATTCGAATAAATTTGCACGTATGATGCGCTTTGTAAACTAACTTTTGAGAACGAAACTGGGCGACGTTGCCAAACCCACTCTGGTACCTCCCATAAAAAGCATCTTATTTATCTTACGTATTCTAAAATTCATGTCTTTCATTGAATTGCACTGTATTCAACTTAATTGAGCCCGCATTTGTCCGATTAGTTTCTCGTACTTTTAATTGCTAATTTTTGAAAAATATTTCTAAATGATGCACATGATCGGATGACGTTTAAAATACATATATTTTATACACAAAATTAATTACACATACACATGTCATCAATTGTATAATTACACGCAGAATGGCAACACTAGTTTAGAGTTCAAAATATATGTATGTCGCTATTTCACTTTGTATTTTTCCTTGCTTAAGCGTCGGGGATGATAAAATGGTATAAAAAATTACTGTCAAAAGTACTTTTTAATTTTTTACGGTACGAAAGAGCATAACACTCTAACAGCTTGGTCAGATTTACTTGACAGATTTAACGCCACATGCGAAAAATTTGTTCAATTTTGGTACTAAACAACATTTCTTACATCAATCTATTAGTGCTGTTTTTTGAGATTAGTAACAGGACTGTCAGTGCTCGATATTGTTACTGTTTCTGACACAGAAAAGTTGCTAATCGATATTTTTACACGATTTAAATAGGATAATCTATTTTTCGATTTCAAGTAAAGTGAAATAAAACACACATAAAGCTATGATTTTGATGAAACTTTTATTTCATTATAATGCTTGAACCTTGTCAATGTATACGAAATACGATGTAATTTAAATAACCGCCTCTAGATTGGTTGTAGCAGTTTTCGGAAAAATACAGACTAGTGACACCTCCAGATCATAATGCGTACCAAACAGTCGCTTTTTCCAGATGCAATGGCTTTTCCACAATCACTTCTGGGTATTCCGAGCCCTATATGCGACAATTTTGTTTGTTGACGTAAACACTGAGAGAGAAATGAGCTTCATCGCTGAAGAAATTTTTGTTTCATTGAAAACCCACGTTTGAATCGCTACTTTTGTAGTAAGGTTTAACTATTTTTACGCGTTGTTCGGTTGTTAAAAGGTACATATTCGTAAATGGCAAACCTTTCACTAAATAAATAGTGTTTCAGATGACTGGTATTTAACAGCTGACAGCTTTGTCAGACCTGCGGTTTTGAAACCAATAAATGGATAACCCTGTATTTCCGGTTTTTGTCATTTTTGGAAAAGTTGGAATAAACAGTTATTGTTCATCGATTTACCTTGAAGTACGTAAACCATAATTTATTTTTTTGGAAAAAAACACCAAAACGGAGATAAATAATATTTTGCGATACAAACTGTAGATTGGATGGCAACTGCTTAAATCCTTAAGTTATGGCTAAACTTTTCGTATCAGTTAGATCCTTAGCATCCCAAACAAAAACTCTACCGACAATAATCCACAAATTAGATCGCCACTATTCAAGTTCTTTTCAAAAATTCGGAAGCTCTTGAATCTAAATTGGTAAATATAAGATGAAATTTTATAGTTCTCTCCGATTTATTAAATGAAATGTAAAACCATTACAGAAATTTCAATCAGGTGAACTGACTTAATATATCTTCACCCAACCTTTATTGGTGCGGCTGCAAAAAATATTTTAAATTAAATCAGAATTAAAGAGAAGCACAATTGTAGCTTTATAATATCATCAGTTTGGGATATGTAGAAGGACCACTGATTCTTGCTGAATTTACCAGTTTGCATGTGTGGTATCCCAAGGATATCTATCTATTTGCATTCGCATTAACAAATGCTTGATGCGAGTCCAATTATGCTGAATATAGTGCAATCGAATGAAAGATATGAATTTAGGAACATTTTAGCCGTATTAAAACCAAATACAATTGGTGAAAGGTCAAGTAATTTCGGGGTATAAATTGGGGATTACAGCGGAAAATTATATTTCGAAAACTCGGTCAGTTTGTATGGGAGATACCAGAATAAGCAACATTGTCATTTTTGTTCTCAAAACTTAGTTTATGATGTGCAATATACATGGCAAATTTGTTCGGATTGCGTTCGTGTGTAGTTACTTGATCGATTTTTCCCCGATATTGTAGAGAATTATAAATCAATATAATGGATAAATGTCTAGACTGCTAGAGCCGATAAATTTGAAAGTACAGAGGGTTGATTGAATTTCGAAAAATCTGTTAATGTAAATATAATAATAATATATATAATAATTATAAAATATATTGACCCAGAAATATATGGCTTAAATTGGAGATTTGTATGGAAATGGTTAATGGTTCGATTTTTTTAAATTTTACTTAGCACTATAAAGCATTGCGACGGCAAAAATTTGTGTTGTGTTAAAAAATTTCATACATGTTAAGGATAAGATAGAGCCCGATTAATTTATTTTCCGATATTCTACGTTTTCAGTGTTTTTTCTACATTGTAAACTACAGCAATTTAACTTTTTTTCTATTGCGGCGCTTTATGATGTCTGTCGAAATGTGAGAAAAATCGACTATGTAAATACGTCCTTTCTGGTACGTCCCATACATAAACGGATCTATATATTCTTAGTTTCACATCTTGCTTTCGGATACATTATATTTAGTCGAGTTCGGTACAAGTTAAGCGTTTTCGGGAAAGTATACAAAAACGAAAATGGTACCTCTCATACAAATTGCGCAATTTTCTCAATTCGGTATATCAAACACAAATGACAGAGTTAACCCATTCTTAGCTTCATATCTTTCAAGCTGACAGTACAATTTTTGAAAATTTAATTTTATCTCTCGCATATAAAGTATGAGGAACCTCTTCCTCTTCTTCTTAGGTGGCGACTGGAATAGACATAATTATCTATTATACGCTGCCGTAAAAAATAATTCCAAGCGCTTCGATCTTCTGCGCTTCTCCTCCAATTCGTCACACCAAGCATTGACATTATTTCAAAAGCCGGGTCCTTCCAACGGAGTTTCGATCGCCCTCTTCTGCGCCATCCATCGGGTTCGTTGTCGAAAACTTTCCGTGTGGCAATCGCTGTATATTAATGCATTTGACCACGTCGATGTCGGCATATAGCTCATTCAGCTCACTGTTCATGCGACGTTAACGATGATGGGTCCATACATTTTCCGGAATATTTTCCTCTTGAAAACTGCCAGTACTAATTCATCCGTTTGAGAGAGAGGGCTTTGTCATTGTAACATCTGTTAGCAAGCAAGACTCTCCTCTTTATCTCCATGTTGACATTATTTGCATTATTTACAGCGGAACCGAGGTAGATGATTTCTTTCACCACTTCAAAATTATAGTTATCAACGTTCACACAACGTCCCAAACGGGTATATTCTTTGTTCATTGAAACCAATAACTTTGTTTTGTCCTCGTTTACCACCGGACCCATTTTCGCTACTCCTTCTCGATGCTTGAGGAAGCTGCAGTAACATCTCGCTGTTTTCGCCCAATAATGTCTATGCCATCGGCATACGCGAGTAACCTATGGCTGTCATTAAAGAGTCGTGTTAATTGCAACTTTTCTGATAATCATCTCCAACAGTATGTTGAAGAGGTCGCATGATAGACTGTCGCCCTGCCTAAATCCTCGTTTGGTGTAAAAAGGCTCGCCTAGATCTTTGCCTATCTTAACTGAAGGCTTCGTATCAGTCAGTGTCATCCTACAAATTATAAGCTTCGTAGGAATTCCAAACTCGGACATGGCCTCATACAGTTTTTGCCGTATCGGGATATCGAAGGCAGTTTCATAATCAACGAAAAGATGGTACGTGTCGATCTGTTTGTCGTAGTGTGAATACCTGGTCAGTTGTTGATTTACCAGGTCTAAAGCCATACTGATGAGGTCCAATCAGGTCAGTTAGAAACGGCTTTAGTCTTTCATATATCACACTCGACAGGACCTTATAGGCAATGGGTAAAACGCTGATACCGCGATAGTTTTTACAAACACCTAAATTCCACTCATCGAGCATGTTTTCTTCGAGTCAAACCGTATTTACGAGGTAATACAGGCTGTTTAACAGCTCATCGCCACCAGCTTTTTTACAAACACTTCGATCGCCTTTTTTAAGCACAGGATACAGTACGCTCAAATTCCAATCATCGGGCATGTTTTCTTTGAGTCAAACCGTATTTAGGAGCTGATACAGGCTGTTTATCAGCTTTGCTGGCATGCCATCAGCGCCCGCTGCTTTGTTGTTTTTCTTCTTGCAGCACATTCTGCGTGTCTGTGGCCAGATTTCGCTCGCTATCCTTACAGGAGGGGAGCCCTGTTCTATACCCTGTACTTCTTATTTTTTGGTAGAATTTTCGGGCTTCACCTCTATTTCTGTACCTTTCTAAAGGGTGTCCTCACTCTAACGATCTTTCCACAACCGCTTCTTCCGCCTAAAGAGATGGTGCACCTCTCTTCTCTTCTCCTTGTATCGTTCCCTAATTGCACGCGTTACAATTGGCCGCAATGTTGCCCTGTATGCAGCATCCTTTTCGTCAGACACCATGCTACATTCTTCGTCGTACCTGATAATGTCTGAGCGCAGTTTCACATATCCAAGTATGGTTTTTGCAGTAGTTGTCATAGAATGCTCAATATATTGCCACTGTGCGTCAGGAACATCAGAATCGGGGTCGTTTAGCTGTAATAGTTGTAAGAGTTTGGTGGAGTAGGCTGTGGCTATCTCAGGGGTATGCAGCCTTGCGACGTCTAGTTTCCTTTGTGCCTGGTTACGAATATTTTTTGTTCCGCTCAATCTCGTGCGTACCTTAACTGTAACCAGGTGGTGATCCGAGTCAATATTAGCACAACGGATCACACGCACGTCCATGACACTAAAAGCATGCCTTCCGTCTATTACCACATGATCAATTTGATTCCTCGTGTTATGATCAGAAGATAGCCACGTTGCCTTGTGGATATCTTTATGCGGGAATCTGGTTCCACTTACTTCCATATTACGTGCCGCAGCAAACGAAACCCGTCTGAAACCGTTTCCGGAGGTATTACCATGTAGACTAAATTTTACGACTGTTGGACCAAGAACATCTTCCCTTCCTATTTCGGCATTAAAATCTCCCAGAACGATTTTAATGTCGTGGCCAGGGCAGTGGTCATACGCTTTCATGCGAATTCATGCCTTTCTGCGTGGCAGGTATAGTAAATGTCACAGTTTTTATATTCATCCAGGACATCCGCACTGCATCCGATGCTAATGTTGGAGCCGCCAACGACTACTAGGCTGGTGAGTTGAGTTTCAGTAACAGAAGTTACCTACTGGCCTAAGGCGCATCGGTGTTTGCATGCCATTTAGGTTTCTCAACTAGTTGCCTTCCCACTTGAGCTACCGTCAAACGGATGTCTGATGGCATTACCAGGGAATACTTGCCCGAAGGTCTGAAGTCATGAGCTGCTTGGGAAATTCTGCAGATTGATCTGGTTACTTCCCAAGTGAATAACAATCAGAGGGCCCAACTTTGAACTTTCCCCATTCCCCATTGTGGAACTTACATTTACGTAATTCTTATCCTGCTGATTTAAGTTCCATTTTCTTATAGTAGAGACTTTGTGCTCGAATGTGGAGTTTCATTGCAACCGGGTGCTACAGACCCATAGAGTAGCAGAGGTGGTAAGATAGGCCTCACCTCCGCCAATGGGGATTATGCTCCATACTAGCATAATCAATTTGGTATCTCCTGGCTGCGAAGAAAGGGCTGACAATATGCGGTAGTACCAAAATTGTCAGCCCCTTTTCCTTGATAGTCCAAGTTTACTTGGCTACCCTAGGGGGACGTTGGCAATCGCATTGTAATGTGCCCACTGTGTCGCTTCTTCTGTAGGATATGGCACAAATCCCTAGATTTTTGATTTTAGTAGTAGTTGTTTATGTTAGATGATGGTATGGTTTCGTATTTCGAAAAATTAATTTGTCTTGCGTTACTATAACATACTCTTATATTAATTAGCAATTTTTAGGTAATGGTACAATTTTTGTCCCCAATATTTATCGGCAGGTAATTCCTGTTTGTATTACCCATTTTCCCCAATTTTAATACAGAAATCCCTAAAAACTTTTCACGAAAAGTGCCGTCCACATATGTTACATATGTTATGCCTTCACCCGCAAAAATTAAGATACATATCCTTTTTACGGCAAAAATTCTGACACCTCGAGAGAATCGTTTAAAGTCCTCAATATCACCGACATTTTAAGTTGGCACAAATGAGCTATATTGCCCCTTCTTGTGTCTCCCATGCAAATTGACTAATTTTCTGGTATTTTCCCTACCAAGGCGCTGCGAAAAATTTGTTCAAATTTGGCACACATCATCCGATTGATAAACCTACTTCTGAGAATGAAAAAGGTCGACGTGGGAAAAATCGATTTTTTCCAGAACTCCTTATTCGTAAACTCTTGTACTCTGTCAACTGTAATGTGTTGTAATGCTTGGAAATGTTTAGAAACCCGACTTATAAATTGTCAAATTTATTCCGCACATTCCTCTGTTCGTAGTTTTCATTTAATTGCATTAAATTCAGTACATTCAGTATTGCCAATTGTCACGTACCTTAGGGTGCTACACATGAAATTTGGAAGATATAAAGAAAACCGATGGCTCTTCTATAACTTCTAAGCGGAATACTTTAGAATGTTATATTTTAGCTTTTGAGAAGAACATAACGATTTACCACGCCCCTTCTGTCTGATTATGTCGCATTATGAAACAAATTTATAGTGCACAGAATCATTGTTCTCATTGCACCCTAAACGGAAAAGAGAGTGAAAACGGCGGTTAAAACAAAGTGAACTAATTCTTTTCTTAAATTGAATATTAATAACCTTATACAAATTAATAAACTATGACAAAGGTATTCAAGTTGTCGGGTATTAATTAATGGTGTCAAATCGAATACTTGGAATAGAATGCCCCAAAACTGACAGAGGTTACCTGAGTACGAGTATACCTGAGTGTATACATAGCTTAAGAAATAATTTGCATAAAACGTCAAGAAAAGAAATATCAAACAAAATTTAAATATTCTACATTTTCTATTTTTTGATTTTAAATTAGAATATCTTACAAACAAAACAAACGCTCTTCACGTGTTTAATTCATGCTGTATGTGATGTATGTGAATTTCTGTATAATTTTAAATAATAATATTCATTCTATTTTAAAATATTTATTTTTGGTAGACTACATCAGTAAGTTTAGCGAATTCTGCTGTGGGCTCTTACTATCGTATCATATAGAATACAACTTGAATTCATATAAAATTGTATAAAACTACACATTAAAATTGATTTAAATATTCCAATCAAAGTTCTCCAACTATCTGAAAATATGGATCTAGGTAAAATAAAATTCCATTTAATATTTAGTTAATGTTTTCTGGCGGCCCAAAAAGAAAGCATAGCCACTTACAGTATATTGAGTATCTATCAGTATACAAGCGTAATGCAAGCAAATAAAGGTCTTTGTTTCAGCTTCCCTGATACGCTTTAAAACTAAGAACTTTCTATTAACCAAATGTGTTTCATTATTTTTGAAGTCGGTTGAGCGACGTCTCTCTGAAAATATTTGTGAAACATCTTAAAATCTGGCACATTCTATTATTTTATGTTTATGTTATGTATGAGAGGCTACAGAAATTAAGTTGATTTTTGGAAAATATTGCGATTCATTTTTATATGTTAACACCACTTAATACATGTACCAAACTTTACGTATACCGAACTTAACTGAATGTGGTGTAGTCGTATAGAAAATATGAACTGAAGAAGATTTTGGGTTAAAACGATTATTTGTATGGAGGTATCAGAAGAGACATAGTTAGCCGACCGGGTAATCTACAAATTAAAAGTTACAGGGCAAAAAATTAATTTGTGTGTGAGGTATCAGATTGAACGGCCCGATATAGCATAGTTTCTTTAAGGCTTATGTCGATTGCCATGCCTACCAACCAGATGTACTTCAATCGATTTAGAAAGTCATGAAACACTTTTGGTCAAAAGGTGATTTTTACTTTGGATGATTCCTTCTGAGTTTTGATATTTCTTCGCAGAAATGATATATAACTTCATTCCTACGGTTGAAAATATAAACATACTGAAGACTTTAATAGCAACCAAGACATTATTTTTTCTTTCAAAAACATATGCTCAAATTTTGTGAGTTGTATTTCCATGATTTCCATTTCTGATTTTTAAAATAAAAGTTAATCATTATTTTTATTTTTGATTTTTAAAAATAAAAATCATTTCTAATTTTTATTATAAAACATAAAATTAATTAATACAATTAATTTATGTAATAAAATTAAAAAAGGAAATAATTATTTTTGATCAATATAATAAAGATTAATAAATAATTAAAGATTAGTAAATAATGATTAATACATATTTAAAAATGATTTTTATAAATATTGCTTCTAACCTTTATAATCTCTGACAATTTTTTCTAATTTCCTTCCATAACGACCCATCAAACATATTGATGATGTACCTCCCAAATGTTTGAGTTTACATTTATTCTTATTAAGCAAAATATATCAGTCGCAATGACAATTGCAAAATAAAATATAAACTTAAACATGCTAAATATGGAAAACTATTTGCGGATGAAAAAAAAAAAAAAAAAATTCCCAAAAATTAAACTTTATAAAACATGGCAAGATATATTGGAAATCTCAGCTGATCATACGGCATACAACATTCAGCATCTCACTTGTCTACGATAAACTGCGATTCTGGCGTATGTTGAACTGAAGGCAGTTGTTTACGTATCATATGAAATAAAACAAATTATCTCTAAATTCAATAAAATTTATTTAAATATATAAATGTATTTATTAATAGTTCTTATTTTCTATTCTATATTTGCAAAATCAAACAATACGAAATTCAAACAGATATTGCACTTTTTTCCATAATAAAAGGTTGAAATTGAACAACTCTATAGTTTCCATTGGTCTACAGGTATTGCACATAATTCAAATCATAACTAGATATGTGATAACTCAGGACAATTCAAATACTGGACTTGTACTTAAATACAAGTGGTAAAATTGAGCAATGCTCGTATCAACAATTAGCGTGATAGTTTGGAGTCAAGCGTTGGATTACGTTTCGCAAAGGAATTGAAGAGTAGAGGTTCTGCTGTTGCCAACTGGAACTGTTCAACTGCCTTGAGAAACATAAGCTCTGTAAGAGTTAACTTAAATTTAGCATAGCATAAAACTAACATTAGCATTCTATCGCGTATGTAAGATATGATAGATATGAGTGTAAGGACCCCTAATTAATTAAGCTACCATTATTTATCTATAGTTAGTGCATATTTCATATATATTCATAATTATTTTTATTTATTTGTGGTTGAATGTAAATGCACACGTTGAGGACGTGAATCTTCTGTACGTGAAAGGAAAATACTTCATTTCTAGGGGTTTATGGCAAATATCCTAAGGTATCCTCAAGAGAGGCACTCACTGCTCGCATCGATTGGTAGTTGTTCTGAAAATTCTCACGAAGTATTATGTCGCGCGTTTTGCTCTTACCGCTGTGCACCGATGCTGCCCGGGCAATATTCTTCTCAATGTAACTCAATTGCTTGAGTAGATCGTCGGCGCTGCATGATTTCTGGGATGAGCTTGAGGACAGCGAAGCGAGATTCAATGGTGCAGCATTGCGTTCATTCCTACGACCGATGCTAACCGATTCGCGTTTGCGGTATGAATTTGATTGCTTACGAGAAGCGACCGAGTACGAGCGGCAACTTCCAACATTCTTGGCATTGGAACAGAGGCTCTTTATGTCAGTGGTCTGGCTGAGTTTAACGTCGGCAAAAACGGCTGCAGCCTCAACACTCTTTTTGACACTCAGAGCCTCATGAGGTTGGATGGGCTTACTGTTGCTATTGACGTTAAATAGTTCGTAGTCGACGGCCAATTTATCATTCGTCTTTCTGGCAGTGGAACGAGATTTCCGTTTGTGTGATTTGTTTTTGTTGTTGGCATCTGCGAGTTGAGAAACTGGCCGATGGTCGACGCGCTTACAATAGCATTTACTGGCGCTTATGCAGCTGTCTGTGTCACACCAGGTGGTGTCTGAATGAGAATTGGGTGAATCGTCTTCGACTGTTGTCAGCTGATTGTCTTCCTCTACAAGAGAACAGTAGCACTTGTCATCAGATTTACACGAAATGAGGGATTGTCTATTAATATTTGCATTATGGTTGGAATTGGTTTTCTTCGAGGACTTGCGCTCGTTGCGGCGACGCAAATCATTACTGCCGACTTGATCAGTTCGCAAACTGCAGTAACATCGGTCGGCTGATGTGCAAGTACACGATTCGGAGTCGTAACTGCATTCCGAACAGGAAACGTATCTGAAAAAAAAAACAGTACAGTTACTTTTTTTATCCGTGTAATGGCTACGTGCACATGTATTTGTTAATAAGAGGATAGTTAAGGTTGCTCTTAAGGAAAACCGAACCTGCAAAGTACATACCCGCTGCTACTATTCCGATTTAATCCTTGAAATGCATTCTCGGGTCGCACCAGAGACACATCGGAACCACTGGTGGCTACGCGGTTGCGCTGATTGTATTTGTGTCGCTGCGATTGAGTGTGATTGGGGTTTAAGGATATCGCCGTAGGCGGTCCAATTAACAGGGGTGGCTCTGATTTTCGATGATTTTCTATCTCTTTATTGCGAGGAGGCTTTGGCGGTTTTCCACGACACGAGCGAAACTGTCCTAACTGAAAAACCTTCTTCAAACTTTTTGAGCCAAAAATTGGGGTTTTCGGTTTTTTCTAAAATGATTTCCCCTTAACTTAAAGAGCTATTGCAACAATTCTATGTGACATTTGAACTTACTTGCGATCCGTGGGAGTACAACTTTCGCTTTAGCTTCTTTTTCTTTTGACGACGCATGATATTCTTGGACCTCTGAAAGAGTTCATCCTTCGTTAAGGTCACCGCCAGCTTCAGCAGAAATTCTTTATAGATCGGTTTCAGATCATTGAACGACATTCCGTCGGCGTCTATGATGGCATACAGAATATCGTCCAGCGAGTGGAGGTTCTCGTGTAAACGAAATTCATTGAAGAGTTCGCTGAAACCAAGTGGTGAACTAGAAACATTGAAATTGAAGTAAGGCCCAATATTTACTTAATCTTCTATCTTCAGAATATTCATATGCTGGACTTGGTCTGGATATAAAGAAGTGAACTATCGTATACAGTGCAGACATCAGCCCCGTCACTAAGTCTTAATTGCATTAGGAAGATACATTTGCATCTGCGTATACCGTAGACATTCACTTGCGTTTATGAGGACCTGGGAATGTCCATGCATGTCTCTACAAGGAATTGGGATTAAGGTATAAGACATGTAGAGCAGAATTTCTAGGGCCTTATAAATGGGAAAATAACACTGGTTGTAGTATAAAATGGATGCTGTAATTAAGCTTCTATGCTTGTAAACACTCTATTAAAACGTGGTCGTTTGCAATCCTCCAGTACAATGCCCGTATTTTCTAAACTAATTGAGCGACGTGTGCAAAGTCATTTTTCAGATGCAACCAGTCATGACAAAAAAGACAAACTTATGTAGATACCTCTATCTAGTACAAATTTATATAGAAGTGAAATTATTTATATTTTGCAAATTTTTGTTGCAATGTTTCGCGAAATTTTAGTAACGGAATCTTAGTAGCAATATAACGCAAGATGGCTAAATTTTGTCGTGGACAATGTGCCGTTTTGTCATAAGATAAACAGAGGGTGGCTAGACTTTACCCACCCAACTTAAGCCGTTCCTCCAACGAAATGCAGGAATGGGGTATGGAAGGGCTTCTCGCATTCAGTGAACTAACACGCACTCTATGTTAAGGCTCATTCAGAAGTATCTTCAATTTTATTAGACTTGTCTATTGTTCGGCTACTCGAAGTGTTGTTTGGACACATCAAAATGGCCGCCGCTCAAATAATTGCAGGTGGTTTACCCGGGTTTCGAACCCACTATCACGTGTATGAGTTCATGTGAGTTCAAGCCTTCATGCCACGGTCGTCCACAAGTAACAGTATATACATATATGTAATTTGTCAAATTTGTCACGACCACAATAAGGGCCGTCTCATTAAGAAGTGTACGAATAGATATAGTTAATTTCTATGTCTATCAATTATCATCTTATATAGATTTTTCTTGATGTATAAATGGTAGAGTTTTTGGAAATATTATGCAAAATACTCATTTTTATAGGTGACCCTTTTCATACCATACATTTTCTTGAATAATTTCAATTCTATCACCACTATCCTCTCAGCAGACATGCAGTGGGCGGACATGTTTCGACTTAGATTTTTACGGCGATTAAGAAATATGCATAGGTGATTGGTTCCAGTTATTACCAGCAGAATGATGTGATATAATTATATTTTTAAATAAAATCCGGGGGAAATTTTCTTCTAAAAGCAGAATTGATATAAAGAGGAGACAAGGGGTAATATTTATCCATAAGCTGGTTGAAAAAGAAAGCAGTTTATTTAAATATGATTTTACATTTCGATCAATTTTGTTTAGAAAAAACAATGTATTTTTAAAATTCTATTAATCACTAAATTTAGCAGATCTTATAAAAAACAAGTGGACTCGCATAAATTTCTACAGCCGCAAAAAGTTCAAACGGGTCGAAGTTTGTATACCAACCAACGAGGATTGCGTTCCACACTATTGTGGACTCTGCACCTGATTGTTACAATACAAGTATGTTTTTTCTTGCAAGCTTGTCATTCTGTTGCTTGTCATTAAACGCTAAAATTGAGAGGAAAAAATCATAATAAATTTTTAAAAGTCCTGTAGAAACGCTAAAAACAGCGCTTTCAATTCATATACCTGAAGAGAATTGTGTCGCTCTAGTATGATCGATGCCATAAGAACCAATTTTTTGATATTTAATTACATTGTGTCGTGCCGCGTTGGCATGAATGATCGTGCAACGGAAGAGCTGCTGTTAACATTGTTTGAACTGGGATGTTTTTCTCACACCTCTCAATTTCCACCACATATTTTTGATTAAATGGAGTGTTGTCGACATGAGGAATAAATCTTTTTTTAGGGACTTTTAGGGTAAAGAGGGATAAAAGGATATACTGACTGTTCCGAGGAAGTTTTTGTATACACATCTCTTTCATCATACTTCGCACTTTGTGAATAATAGACGTTTCACGCAACCTTTCTATGTGGTTAATAGAAGGTTAATAGACAACGTCAAAATATTTTCAACGTTATTTAGATCATATATTGGCATTAATAACAAAAAACAAAAAAAAAAAAAAAAAAAAATAAATAAAATAAAAAGAATGTAATCTCCTACTAGCAGTAGTGTCGTTGTAGAGATCATTTCCATTAGTTTGGTGTAGCTAATAATTGGTTAATATAATAGACTTTAACCAGTTTGAAGTCATACTGTATCAAATAAGAAAAATCTGCTGGATTTATGTGGCGATTGGCCACTAAATGTCCCATTCTCATATACAATATATTTGTGGACCGTCAGATGTCCTTGCTATAAATAGAGCAAATAAAACGTGCATATTTTGTTGCTCTAATTTTTCATTTCCATTCCTGATACATTCGGTGACAAAAAAATAAAAGTTAGTTTTTGATATACAAAAATAGCCAAAAAGAAAAAAAAAAATAAAATCTACATTTTTAGTAACTTTGTGAGCAATTGTTGTTCATTAAAAATATATTCTTTTTCTAAATTATGTTTTGGGACTGTAACTGAACACGCTAACCAGAACCCTTCTGCCGTCTCTATATGAAATTATAATTTTTGCGAGAAATCGCTATAATTCACAATTTGTATGCCTGATTAGTCTGAAATTTGGTCAATAGTAATATCTTGTACCGCTCCATACATCTCGTAAACCTACAGTTGTTTGCTTCACCCCTTAAACGTTTGTGCGATATGATATGCCCAATTCATATAGAATTTAGCAGATAATAGAAATAGAATACTGATTATCACACCCCTTTCGGTCAACCCAATTTACATCCCAAATGATGCATTTATCATTTGTTATCATAGAAAAAGGAAGTAACCGGACAGTTTTTCAGGTATCTCATAGAAATGTATCGAATTTTTCGAATATAACCTGTTATAGGCTTCAATAATTTTAGGTCCATTTTAACATTTTGTGCTGCATCAACTGCGCATTTAGACTAATTATCTTCTTCCAGGAATATTAACTTAATTATTATGTTAAACACTTAATTATGACGGAATCTGGGCAAAAATAAAATTTGGTATTCTTCAGATAGTTATCTTAATATGAAAATTATAACACAAGCCTGAATGTGCCTGCAATTCAGTTAACGCGAAATATCCTCCAAAGTTCATATTGCTTCCCCTAGATGTGAAAGATTTGGCAAGTAAATTTTTCGTAATATAATTGACTTTTATATTGCTGAACCTATTAGAGTAAACCAGAAAAATTGTGTTTTCTCGACTACAGACACAATAGTTGTACAATTATTTGTTAAATCTCAGTAATAAACGGTTATAGATTGACCAACATTCCATTTGTCTTCTTTCATCAGTTAGTTTAGAAAATTTGGACCTTATAATGAAGATGAAATGTGAGTCACATTGAAGTGACCTGTACTGTTCGTAAGAACCTTTGAACAAACTAAGTTACGGCAATGGTAAAGTTTATTAAAAATCTTCCCATGTGTTAATTTGAACTTCATCAAACGAAGGTGAATAAAATATTTCCGTCTACCCTTCATTGGAGAAATGTGTTCCTGTTTGCATAAAGTCCGCAATATTCAAGGTCATTGGTAATCACCTCCAAAACTTCTTTATCAGGGTAGTTCCTAAATTTAGTACTTACCCGCCGCCACCGCCGCTTCCTGTTCCAATCTTTCCAGAATTACGACGTGCTGCTCTCGATTTGTACCGCGTAAGACCTCCCGTGTTCAGGAAGCTACCGGATCTGGGAATTGCAACACGTGTTAATATATCCCCACTGGAGTCACCAGCTCGCAGGCCTGCACCAGAAGATGCCACCGCCGCCGCAACTACAGCGGGTGGCGCTCCGTTGGCCAGCAATTGTGACGCTTTATAGACGCTATCGCCACTCGACTTCTTTGCCATGTGGCCATTTTTGCCATTATTTTCCATCTTCTCCAAATACGAGAGCGATGGGGAACGGCGATTATCCGTAGAACTGGAGACGCTGCGCCCTGATGAATGCAACTTTCTAGACGCCTCTCCTGGTACTGTTGTGGGAATAGGCGGAGCACGTTTCGATTTGTAAGATTTCCGTTTTCTCTCCTCTGTCGATGTCTCCGCTGTCTCGCTGATGACATTACTACTCGAGCTAAGCAAATTGCTGCCAACCCGTTTTCTGCGCCCGGATCTCGAAGCTGCCGATGATGACACAATACCAGCACTGCCATTTGTGCTACGAAATGAGCTTTTGCGTCCGCTCGACACAATTTGTGAGCGTGAGTGATAGTTGGAGCCCGTGACCGCGGAACTACTGGCTATACTAACACAGCTAACACCATTTTGATTGCGAGGCGTGCGTCGCTTTGTGCTCCTATGCGAATTGGAACTTACATGTGCCATGAGACTCTGATAGAGAGTCGCTGCGATAACAATGGCATCTTCGGTGCTTTCACAGATGAATCCGTGGCATTCCAACACTTTTGGCATACCGGCGGAGCGCATGACAACCGCAAATATCGGTGCATGCTGGTTACTGGCCAAACGTTTCTGTTCCGACACGCTGAAAAGCAGACAACAACAAAAGACAAAGTATTAAGCGCTGCCGTACACCTGCACATACCGTCAGTGATTTGCACATGAGCGTTTAGTTAATGATCTCTGGCTAATAAGATGTAACGTTGTGGCATTTCACATAATCCAATTAATTACCGCCAAGTGGATGATAAGAAACGCATAGTGGTTACTGGCTAACTTCCGTGGATTGAGTGACGTAAGACAAACAGTGGGGAACATTGTGGGTTGTTTGTGTTCATATCAGATACAACTGATGTTTTGCTTTTTTGCAACGGTTATAGATTTCTTTTGTTTATCCTAATACACTAAAAAAGCGCAACAGGAAACGCCAGACCACCTTCATTTTGCTTCTTTACTCAGTTTGAGAGGGTTAATTTCATATTACGTACGAAAGAGAAGTTGCCAGAAATAGGAAAATAGGAGAGCAAACGTGCAAAGAATTTCTGAATCGGATCCGGCAACAACAGTTAAGAGCGTTCCAAACACGTAATATAGTACAGAGATCGATTCGAAAAAAATTAAAGTAATCGAAAATTTGAAGAGCGAAATTTAGGAGGAAAATCGTATCGATGAACTGAACTGAACTGAGCTGAACTTTTCCATATGAAAAAGTTAATAACAGAAAAATACCAATTCGTGTTTTCACATTTAAGTGAATTTTTGGTAAATATATTTTTAACCACAATTCATGGTTCAGTGTTTTGTTACATTTGTTCCGTTTTTAAGTGAAAATATTGTGTATCAGAAAAGGTTCATAATTCAATACAAATGCTAGGATTAAAAGGAACTGCATTTAGTCAATGTTAGCTATTTAAATCTATCCTGTTGCGATTTCGATATCTTCACTCGAAGGAATGAAGGTGTATATTATTTGATACGTAAAACGTAGCATCCGGCGAAGGCGGAGTACCAATTATCTACTACTTAGTTCGATTCCAGTTTGGCTGACTGGTAGATAAGGTTACTACCATAAATCTTTATGTAATTTCTTAAAACTTGGCACAGCCAAGAGGCCATAACCAGGAATTGTAAATGAGCTATATTGATCCACAACTGCTGGTACCTCCCATACAAATTGACCGATTTCCGAAATTAATTATTTTCCTATAACTCCTAATTCAAAGGTTACAGCAACTAAAATTTTTGTATGTGGTATTACTTCATAATACTTGGCAATGTTTGAAAAAAAACGGCTGATTAACCATGCAGCTTCGGGTATTTTTCGGGTATAACCAGTTTAATCCACATATTTTTAGATTAAAATGTTTTGTTTAGTTGCTTAAAAATTCATCAAATTTGGGCTTAAGAATTGTTTATTTAAAGGTTTATTAAGGTAAACCTAGAACAGACTGTTCTATTTTCAGACACTCAATATTTTCCCTGTAATTTCTGAAAGATCGGGTGCAGTAATTTTGATTTTTTCCACAGCGTTGGTTTACAATGCTTACCAGATTGTGAAAAAATCGGCCAAATAACCATGTCCCTTCTGATATCTTTAATCTACGGGTATATGTTGTAAACTTCTTATTTTTAAATTAAAAAAAAAAAGAAAATTCATTATGCGTTTAATAAACTCATTTTTGAGAATGGAATTGTAATGTAACAAATGTAATGTATTGCCATTCTCCTACTTTCCATAACTTATATATTTTTCCAGTAACTTATGTTTTGTCATTGGCATTCGTTACATCGGAAAAGGACGTTGGGTGAAGTTATATCTAAATGAATGCGTCTGATTGAAATCTCTCTATTCGGTTATTTACTTCTTATTGCTAGCAAGATTTCGTACTCAAAGAACTGTTCGGATAGTTTTATCGTATCCTTTGAGTGCGCGCCAACAGTGGACATCAGCAAAGGGAAAGGCGAAAAGGCAAACCAGACTGCTTAAAATGGTTTCGTCGATTGCTCTCCGATAATTTTGATGTCAAAGATGCACTAAGATCTCGGTCGTGGTCGAATGTCGGTGGGCTGGCCTAAATGCTGGCCAAGCTAGGATTGACGGTCAGGTAGGCTTTTTTGCTGTATATACCAAATGTATGTTGTTTACTAGAAGCCCATTACCATTACTGGAAATATTCAGTATACGAGTAAATTTTATACATATATTAACGTATTTTTTATATGTTATTTTATATATTTTATGTATTATTTTATATATTTTATAAATTATTTTACATATTTTATGTATTATCAAATTATTGCATTAATGAACTGATTGTAGTAAAATTTTAGATGTTGTCTTCATTTTAGTTATCTGATCACTGATCGTTATTTTGATGTCATTGAAGATATTGGATAATAGATTTTGTTCAAGAAGTGAATCAAAGTGGGAAGTGTAAAATGAATTCAATCCTTAAACAATTATACCGGAGGTTAAATTTCTGCTTGACATATGTTGAAAATTCATTTGGAAATCTGAACGGTTTTCCCTACACATGCCAGTCAGATTTTCCGTTAACCCTTCCAAAATTTTCGTTTCGATATTATTCAGAATTCGGATACGAAATGGGAAGGTTTATCTGCATTGTATACCAATTTATATCTGAATTCTGTATGAATATTGTGCATAATTATTGTGAGTTGGCCTGAAAAGGATAACCAAGGGGTTGTAATTTTTTAAGTGTGAGCGAATCCTGAATGTTTTTCTCTCATATAGAATTGATCTGATAAAATAGGGAAAATGTGCAGAGTAAAATAGGAGTAAAATTAAGCAGGTATAATTTTATTATTATATGATAGTTATTTTTTGGCTTAAGAAACCATGCAACTACTGTTGGGAGTATTGTGATGAGTCGGTTCCAAATTGTGGTTTCTGTTGACCTTTACATCATTTGTTCTCTTCTGAAATTGAAAAATTACGGACACTCTATGCTTTCATTATAACTATAATAAGTGTTTAGCATGCATGAGGGTTCTTTCGAATTTTTCAGTTTTGATCTTTACAAAATTTGTTTGGGTTTTGAATTTTCATTGAAGAACGAATATTACTATTTAGAACAGTGGACACTTTGGAATAAGCAGTCATGTTTTTTGCACCGAATGTAGAAATTAATGTTACCTTGACAAATGTCTTTATTTCTAGACACATTTGGAATATGCGAGGAAAATCCAGCAGGGGGCGAGTTTTTTTCACCAGGAACGCCAAATTATCAGTGCTGAAAGGTAGACACAGATAAGTGTCTTCATAACATATTTCATATGGGAAAAGTATTTATAAATGCTTTTAATACACACGCTATCCATATTGCGATTTGTTTAGACAGACTCCTTTTATAAATGTATAGAGAATGCCTTCTAATACAAAAAAGGTTATTCACGAACACTTCATATGTAAAATATATAAATGTATATATGTGTAGAGAGAAGTCCACCGGAGAAGAACAAGCACATTATGTATAGAAAGTATCTTTAAAGTCTTCATACATTTGAAGAAAAGTCTTCTTCCACTTGTTTATATTTTACATTTCCCAGTAATACGTAATTATAGTTAAAAAATGTTGCTGGTCAAGCGTAATTGTAGATAGATGTGGTGCACTTAGGCACGCGCAATACATAATCGGCAGCCACCGAGCACAGAATAACCTCAATACCATCAGGTCCAAAGCAGTCTCTTTATAAACATTGATATGTAATACAGGGTGTCCACCGGGAAGGTATCCTACTTTGTTTTGCCACCATTTTGGAAAACATTAGTCTTGACAGTTCATATTTGTCAGTCGTGAAGTAGAGACGTGGCAAATTTATTATGGAAAAACATTCGATAAACCAACGTGTTTCAATCGTTAAAACATTTTATCAAAATCAATTATCGATTACTGCAAAAGAGTGTCTGTAGCTGATAGAGCCAAGCATGGGCTGCTGCTCAAGAAAGTGTTCAAAACAATCCATCAACCTTAATTCGACACCATGTTCAGGATCTTGGTCTTCAAAGTACAACTTTGGCCGCAATTTTGCACAAGGATTTGTATTTGTTTCCATTTAAAATTCAGTTGACATAAGAGCTTCTTCCACAAGACCATTTACGCCGCCGTACATATGCCAATAGGATGTTACAACTCATCCATGACAACCCCCAATTTTCGTGTAAAAATCATAATGAGTGACGAAGCACATTTTCATTTGAATGGATATGTGAATAAACAGAATAGTCGGTTCTGGGCAATTGAAACCCCTCCAATTATTACTCAGTCACCTTTGCAGTTTGGTGTGCAATTTGATCAGGAGGAATCATTGGAATACAGCGTGAAATGTGAGAGAATGTAATGAAAAATGTGCTCAAAAGGGCTCGCATTTGTGAGGGTAACAGAGGCGAACATTTATCTGATATTGTATTTATCTGATACTGTGCAACTGCCAAACAATATGTGCAAATTCTGATGAAAACTATGGAAGCGATGAAAACAAACTCAAGCGGTTAATTTGTATGGAGACTATAGCAAATCGTGGACAGATATGACCCATTTTGAATAGTCAGCGTCATCGACCCAACCAAATAATAAATGGGAAATAAAACCAAGTTTATAAATGCGGCGTTTAGAAGTGATTTCTGTTGTGGTGTTGTGACAACGAAACAAAACGTGCAGTGTTTGCACGAATTCAGTATATCTTAATGCGGAGTAGGGTATAATTAATATATGTTGGTTGTCATCGAGAAGTATAAATTTGGCGAAATTGTGATAGAGAAATGCCGATAAATCGGCTAAAATATGTTTGTACAATAATAACTTGAATATAATATGTAGTAGGAAATATTCAAAATTTATGTAGAGAATTATAGCGATAAAGAAATGCACAAATGCGCTCTATACAATAAAACTTGAATATATTAGGTAAATACTCGAAATTCGTTTAGAGAATTAGGGAAAACGTGTTCTATCTAATGTAAAATTTGTCAGAAATTTACCGTATTTCAACACTGAAATCGCATTATAATTCTAGGCATTATTACTTTAAATTTTCTGTGCGAAGAAATCAATGCAATTACTGGTCTATAAAAGGTTTCAAAATTATCGTTCGAAGAAATTTCGTTACCGGATATTTCAATAATTATGTGGACACAGCAACAAATTTCTATTTCAATTTCCCATACTGGCTACTGAAAAGACATAGATTAATGTTGAATTTCAATCCGGTGAAATAGTGCTTTATGCTGTTCTGCTTACAAGGAAGATTTTGATTATATTCCTTATGTTGACTATTTTTATTTTGGTTGTACTCACCTAAGGGGCTGAAATAACGAAGCCTTATCAATATTTTCCGGTGATGTGATGAGGGGCAAAAATGCTGCGCCGCCATCCTCTTGTGATATTGTAAATTTTACTGCTGACCAGACAGCAATGTTGTGAAATGGTGTGATGTTACCATCGTTTGTGGAGCATGTGTCTTTGTCATTGATTCTCACCCGCAGACCAGTGGCACAAATGTCCAATGCTCCAAAATTCTGCTTCTGATTAATAAATTCAGCGACATTACTCAAATTTCCATATCGCCTCTATCAATCACTTTCCGGAAACTTACCTCTTCTTTTATTTCCTTTAAATACAGTTCCCTTAATGGTTCCTGCAATCCTTGCAAACTTGTCACTTTATCTTTAAGTGGCAGAGATCCGAGGCAGGTAACGGGGAAACTGCTAGTGGCATCTTTAGCAACGTCCGTGAATAGCTGTTCTATTTGCGCCTGGACACTGTTGCTTATGCGCTGGACATCTTTTTTGGCATTGTCCGCCAAGATTTTGGCAGTCTCATTGGATTCATGCAAGTAGCTGGTAATGGAACGGGAACTTTCTCCTGCGGTGCTGGCCAATTCGCTGCGTCCATACATGATAATGGATCGTGTTCGATGTGACCCATGCGGGTCATCGAGGCGATTACTACGCGTAGACCTACTGAAAAGAGAAACAGATGCAAAATATAGGTTTTAAAAAAATGCACATTTTACATTCGAGTTATGTGCGGAATGGTTGTTGAGGGCATTCAATGTGCAAAGAATACATTAGAGATATATAGAACACACTTTGTGCTCTTGCTAAAAAATACGCGGTTATTATTTAACAACAAGAGTAACCTAACTACCTCTAGTTAATAGGTGTAGCGGATGAAGCGAATAATAATAAGTGTTTTCCAGTTTCTTTAAAAAGTTGTAAACTCTCAAATCTTCTAGGTAGAAGCACATATATAGGTGCTCGCCGTCCATACACGAATTATAGGGATTGATTGATTGTGCGGAACTGTGATTGAGTCCTTAAATGTACCTTAAACCATCAATAAATAATTTCCATTTAGTCACCAGTACAGTATAGAAGAGAGTGTTTCTTTCCAAAATATGCAGCCAATTCCAAGCTTCTATCTCTATAGAATTTTACTTTTGTCCCAACTGTAAGATATTTCCACTGCCGCATGCGTGAAGCTGGTATTTCTGCGTTTTGCTTCGTTAAATGTAAACCCAGAATTAGATCATTTAGCTCAGCTTGAGTTACTAAATGGCGTTCATCATCAGCCTGATACAAATTACCACTGCTGGGTAAAGATGTTTGGCAATCACTGCTCGTAGCACTGGGAATGAATGGTAATCGATCATTTAGCGGACGTTCAATTGGTTTGTAAACCGATGGGACATTAACGTAAGTAATATTTTTTCGATTTTACATTTTGAATCCGGCAACTTTTGTTAAACAGAAATAAGAGTCAATGGTGGTTACTTGACTCTCTGCAAGGTACTGGAATTAAAAAATCGAAATAGATCTTCTTGCCATTTGATCACTTGTATAAGATGCAACTATTGCAAAACATTGCCGGTGTCCACGTTTGTTTTAGTTTCTGACAGCAAAGCCAAAATAATGTAAATATGTATATTTTAATGATTCTGATATTGTACGAGTATATCCTTTTTTCCAACCAAATATTCACAACACACAAAGTAAAAATAGCTTGAATCAGTAACACAAGATCTCCCTGACATGCTTAAACGCTACTATTATAAGGATTTAGAATGAATGTGGGCTTCTATAAAATTAATAATTGTGAAATTGTAGTGTCAGTATTGTTGCAGTCAGCATTCGATAAAAAACGAACAAGACGTGATAGCCCAATTTGTATGATTCGAATTCAAGGCACCCAGATTTGTTAAAAAATATGCTTCGTTTTTGCAGTAATTTTTTTTCCAAATGTGTAGACCAGTGTAATTATGAAATCATTAAAATAGGCATTAAGAATTAGTAGAAAAATAAAAATAAAATTAAAAATATGTAATAAAAAATTGTCTATAAAATGTACTACATGGAGGTGATAAAACTCAAACAAGAAACATAGACGAGAACAAAACAATGCGTAAAATAACAGATGACAAGAAAAAGTATAAAAAGTGCAATATAAAAAATAATAACAAAATGCTTATTCATCATTCACAATAAGATTTAATGCATATCAGTCATTCCACAACAAACTTGGCGAAAGAAAAAAAATCACATTTGGCACCGATTTGTTTTTAAACATCAGAAAATAGTCTTCTTTTAAAGCTGTTTCATTTCTTTTTTGATTTTTCGCAGATATAAATACTTTTGCTCACATTTTGAAAGTGCTGTTAAGATTTATACTTACAATAAAATCGTTGTATTTCGGAGTTGGTTCGCTTGAATTTGGTTGTTGGTATCCACTTATAAAACTTTTTGGCGGCATTTTAAGGCCATTAAATAAAAGGTGACACATTCCTATAATATCATGAAATTTCGATAGATGATTACATTGAATGATTTATTCCAAAGTAGACTGAATAGACTCATAAGAGTTGTCTGCATTATATTTAAATCTTTTGTCTTGAGTTATATTTTTTCAAATTTTACAACATAAGATTCGAAGCACTTTAAGGTAAAAAATGCAAAAATGAAGAATTAGGTAACCAAATCTTAACAGAAACTGCAACTGTTATCCAAGACAAATCGTTGGATTTTGCAACCGCAATCAAAACTTTAGTCGAAATAACAATAACAATGGCAATAGATTTTATACTGGTATTATTAAGGGTTTCTATGTATTTTTATTCCCCAATTCACAGGATGGAGCTAAATATCATTTGATGGTATATTTGATTTGACATGGCAGCCACATTTTGATCATAAATACGAGTATATAATATAGGTATATTACGATTCCACCGACATTTCGCAATGGCACCATTATTTTAAATATCATGATGTGATACTGAAAAGGTGTAGAATTTCAGCTTTTATTACGACATTTGCTAAAAAAACGCCATTCGAAGTTGATATACTGCACGAATTCGAAGTTGATATACTGCACTTGCTTACAATTTGGGCCAGTGTAATATTTTCTACCGATTAATATAACTTGCGATTTTGCCGAACTCATCTGCCAACGACATTAAGCGCGTGAATGATAGATATCAGGATTCATCGTATTATTTGATCTGAAACCTCCGCATGGATCTAGTAAAACTTTGCAAACAAAAATTGTTTCCCATACGCCTGTTCAGGATTGCAACTGGGCGAGATTGCGATGGGCATGGCGGATTCGACAAGGTACGAGTATTTTATTAACATTTAGAAAGCAAATATTGTGTCTCGTAACATAACTAGCTGTTAGAGATAGTTAGATCCGATATATTAGTCAAAATATTGTTTTTATTGCAGCTTATGAAGTATCTACGCAATATCACTAAAACTTTGGATATTATAATTCCAGAAGCTTACAGATATACAAGACAGGCAGATGGAAATCACTCAACCACTTTAGAAAATCATGAAACACATTCGGTCAAAATACAGCTGGTATTTTGAACACTTGCATCTAAGTGTTATATTTTTGATGCATCGAACCGTTTCATTCCTTTGGGAGGAGATATAACTAAGAATTGAAAGTTTCCCACATACAATTTTATCTGCATCGAAATAATAATGTAATGTAATATTGGATCTTTGGAAAAATTCGAATGAAATTATCAGGTTTTTTAATCTTCTCAACAAATCGCTCATTCAGTCGATGTATTCATTTATAAGGCATCAACACATCAAAGCCACATTTAAATACTTTGAGTGTCAGCCAATTTAATATTGTTAGTAACTTTGATACCTTGAAACAACATACCTGTAATCTTCAGACAAATTTTTGTGAATATTGAACACAAGAAAATGAATTATTGTTTTGTATACAAATTTGAATTTCTTAAGCATTGGGTGGTAGAAAATGAACAAAAAACGTATATTTTTCGCATTTGATTGCATGAAATGTTAGAGTATTGTAATGTTATTATTTTTCAATATCAAATATTTTTGCCCTTAAATTACTTTTGGTCATTCTATTTAGCTTCCCTCTTGTTGTAAACTGTTTTTAAATGAGGCATATTTTATTCGGTGGTAGGGGGAATATAATTTTGTATGGAGATGACTGCCAAGATGAAATTTGAAAAATAAAAGCATAAATGTTGACTATATATATATATATATATATACTGTTGGCTTCTTTGTTAAAGGTACCTGGGGACAAGATATTTCTTCACTACTTGGACGTGTATTGCAAATTGTTACATGTAGATGACAGAGCAATATCTATCAAAATGTTTATTTTGTCTGTGAAAACTTCATATCGTCAACTGAAACAACAACAGTATGACACAATTTATTTCACTGTACAAGTTCATATTCACCAAATTTTGACACGAACTAAAACCTTACTTTCACTGGCAGAATACTCTTTACCGCTTTTTCCTCCTTCGTATTGTATATTATAAGCGCCTAATTCAAAGAAAATAACAAAATTCGGTAGTTTTATCAATGAATACTTTCAACGCGCGAATATTAGCTTGATTTATAACTAAACGAACCCATTAAAATTCCATTAATGTAAACAGATTTGTTTCAAAACTTCCCTTTAAATGAAAACTAGATGGAAAGAAGTTGAAAGTTTATACATACGCAACAACAGTGTTGTAGACGATGCATTTTGTTCAGAGTTGAACTCGTAAATTAGACTTTATAAGCTTTTATGTTTCTGAACCAAAATATCCCGTTGATTTTCGAAAATTCAAAAACGACTAGTTTATTACATTAAAGGAGTGTATCCGTTGCTCATTCCGTCAATGCTTATCCATTTAGGGTAGCACTATGCAGATATTTCAAGGAGAAGGTAGTCGTGAAATTTAAAACTACGTTTTTCCACTGGATAGTGGCTATGTTTTTCTTGAGCAACAATTTCTTAAACAACATTGCCGACTACTGGTTTCCAATATTGAAATCGGAATAACTTATATTTTTGCATATAATATTTCCGATAAACTTATAAATTGTAATGAAAAAAAAAACAACAAAATTTTACAATTTTACAAATATGTTATATTACATAATATAATATGACACAAAAACAGAAGTTGTCCCGATTTTAGTGTTGGAAATCAATGCAAAAAAGGGGTCGCGTGAAAAGAACGTAGTACATGGTTTTACTCTCGGAACACGTACTTAATTATCAATGATGTTAAAACTAAACGTATATAAAATGTGTATAAATTAGGTGTGCTATTGAACCGCTATTATTTTTAACTTTGTTCGAAAAGTTAGTCAATCTGAACTCTTTGTGTCTTAGTTTTTTTTTTCATCGCATTTTCGTTAATGTCCAAATGTCAAAATTTCCAAAAGAAGCTGATTTAAAAAATGTTATTTTGTTCTTTAGGGTATTAATTGTAATGAGCATTAATGATAGTAGCCTACAAACAATTTCACTTCGTATAGAAATGCATACGCTTTATTACTGAACGAGATATAAATATTATTCAATGAACAATGACGGCTGTGAGGAAAGAAATTTCAAGTCGCTCAGAAACAAAAGCATTACTAATTAGTCCAAACCGGATTCGATCAATACACACGCCTATTATCTGCTTCCCCGTTGATATTACGCTCGTAATCCGCTCACCCATTGTCACCTGAATTTGTTCCGCTATCTGACACAGAAACTGAAGCAATGGCATCTCTTGGCATAGCCTCCATTGTGCGTATATCGAGTTGTTGTTGACACGCAGATGGTTGTAGTTGAATACATTCAAATCCTATGAACGCTGGTGTTATTCATATTTGCTGTTTCACTTTTCACGATTTCCTATCTGGGGGTTTAAAAACCGCTTAGAATGGATTTCAAATTTATTACCGAAAACTCGAAATTGTAAATCAGACGCTATTGTCGAAAAGAAAATAAAATGAAAACTAACAGTTCTTTCTTCGATTTAATTGTTTTCTTCATCTTTCGTTTTAGTATTGAGAAGCATGCAATAAAGTAAAAGGTATGTTACTGTTTTGGACCAAAATTCAAATCTGATTCACCAAAATATATGGCCAAGAAATGAAAGTGATGTGTTGGAATTCTCTGTTTTGTTTAATTTGGGTCTTTGTTTTGAAAATAACGAATTTTTGCGTTCTTTAGAATCGTTTTGTTGGCTCTCAAAGATGTTAAACACTTGACTGTTAAATGGATTTGCGTGTTTGGTAGATACCGATAATGATAGTAAAAATTACTAAACAATTATGTTCGGATGGATGATTCCATTTGACATGCTTAATAGTGAACGGGTGGATGACAGATTTGTAGACACCACTACCAGATGAACGGCATGCTCGATTCTTTGACGTCGAACAAAAGATACTATATTTGTCAGGGTTAGGTGAGTAGTCAAGGCAACGCAATCGAAGCCAACAATTTGCATAAAGTCGTCATATCAGTTGTAACTACATATAGATCCACCACGATATTTAAGGTTTTGTAATAATCGAATGACATTGAAGATTGAATTCGAATATTTTGTAAAAGAGTAACCGCTACAGACATTTTAGGAGCAAATATTCTAAATACGTACAGTTTAAGTTTAATCTTACTGCAACTTGTTTTAAAACGTTACATAATTTTTGAAATTAAAACAGAATGTGAAATGCAAAATTGTTAGCATTTCAGTTCAAGGAGAACGATTACTCTACAATTAAGGAAAAATAATTTTCAATGCCAGACTACTTCGAGAAATGTATGAGTAAAAAGAAAGTAACCAGTTTATTTTATGGAAGCATCACATTTTGGAATGAATAATTCCCTGATATTATGGTATATAGAGCAGCCTGACATGGAACTCGTTTTTTCTGACAATTGCTATTTTATTTCTGAGTAATATTTAAAACTAATGCAGAAATTTCGGTCAGGTAGACTGAGTTATTTCGCCTTGGGACAAAAGTGTGCTGAGTATTAGAAATTATCAAAAAATCAGAACTATAAGTTACTAAACTTACTTATTACAACCAACTTATACTACACAGTATTCCTCATAGAAGCTGTAGAGAAAAGCGTTGAATTCGGCTAATTTGGCATACCCAGAGGGGTCTGGCAATGTACTCCACTTAATATGCATATTATTTGTGATAGCAAAAGTCCTTCTTTTTTTACACACAACCACAGCATGGGGAGTATTTATATATTTATGTTTATTTATTGACCTTCATAAAAATCTATGTCGATTTGAGCAAGTCTGCCTGTTGAAAGAACGACATTAGTCGCACCGCTAGACTGAATTTGGGTAACAAAATAGTTCACAGTTCAGTATCTCAGATATAATTTTTTTTAATAGACTTTCCTCTCTTTCTGTTAAAAATTATAAGAAAACAAAATATTTTAATGGGAAAGCGGACTAGGTAAACATATAGCGCCTGATAGGAAGGCACGCTTATCTATCTAACGGTGGGTCGGTACAACTTTTTTCAATTTATGAGTAGCAGATGGCATAGGTGGGCGAAATAATGCCTGTAGAAAAAAATTTCACAAAAACCGATTCTTCCTTCGAATAATAAGCGACTTATCTTGCTTTTTAAATTGAAAATATATTTTGAGTGCTGTTCAACAATCATGCCCACAACTTTCGCGGTCCCTTTAAAATAATTAAAAAGCAGATTGGTTTCTTTTCGTATCCCTACGCATTTTGTTCCTAAAAAACGAACAGAAGGTACAAATTGTAGAAAATGTTTGGAAAAAATATTTTTCAATATTGGATTTAGTTAGGTTTTGTCCTGGCAGACCAATTTGTCGCCATTGTAATATTTGTGAGCCACAGCATCGTGAACGGCATACCGACTCATGGCCACATAAGTTGTCGTGGCAAAAATGCTTTGTTCTTATTTATAAAACATGGAAGTCTTATTTTTTTTATACAACCACAGTTTAAGACGAGCTGGCAATAGTTTTTCCTATCGGCCTGATTCTGCTAACTTATGCAGCTTACGGTCCATAATATTCCAGTAATACTATTTTATTACCAATTATGTGTTTAATTTCTTCTTTTTGCGGTGAAAATGGGTATTTTATAGCATTTTTTAATAATCTTGGCCACATTTGGGGCGATCTCTTAAAACATTATAAAAAACTCCCATTTTTTTTTAGATGTGCTTTAGCCTTTGTGTGTCGAAGTTTTTTCCTACCAGGCCGATTTCGACCAATTTTGAATTTAACCTGCTCATGAGATACATTTGGGCGAAATTTCAGCATTCTAGCTCATTCTGACGGACAGATCGACGTACTCAGATCGAGATATACGAGATGTTTCTGACGAATAGGAATACATATATTTTGTGGGGTCTTAGATAGACATGTCTAATTGACACAAACGACGGAGTCTGTGACATTTACCTGCAATCGGTTTAACCCTGTAAACGACTGAATAGCCTCAATGCGCATCAAAGCCAGAATATTTTGGGCCAAGAACGTCATTGAAAATATTGATAATAAAAAATAGGAAGCAAGATATTGGGAAAATAAATTTCTACGTACATAAACAATTCTTTGATAATGGTTTAGGATTCATTATTTTCATTGGCGAGGAATTTGTTATTAAGTAAACTTAGATTTCATGCTAAACCCTCTGGGCTCTTCTTTGATCAAAACAGCAGATTGGTTGGTGGAAATCACGGTCTAGTGTCATGATAATCACGAATACGATTCGTCTTATTACCGCACACCATGACCACCATTGGGATTCTGCTAATGTACTCTCAATACTGTCCGCAGCAAAAACGTTCCAATAATAGCCGCAATCTATTCCAGCAAAATTTCCCTATTACTGCGATGCAACATGTTGCGCAAATGTGCCTCAAATATTGTACGTAGTTATTAGACGCTCTGTTCATCCAGGCTCTGGTAAGATGAGGAACAGCGAACAGCGCCTGAGAAAGGGATGCTGCAGACAACTCTATGGCATGCTAAAGGAGGATTCAATAAAGAGAAAGATAGAAGGATAGAAGCGAAGCTAGAATATTTTAATAGAAAATAAAGAACAAACACTGTGATTCAGGATTATAGTGCATGCGATCTACAGCATTGACATAAGTGGATTACCACCAAGTAGCCGCTAAGTTACGCACTAGATTGGGCGTGTGTGGCAAGTGTAAGTAAGTCGACATAAAGAACAGCAGACATCACTAAGCTGATAACCAAAATCACTCAATTAATACGACAAAGCTCGACACACGACACTCAATGAAACAATCGAGCGACAAAGCTGCCGATGTTGATGGTTTGCGGGTAGGTTCGGGTAGGAGTTAATAATTGCTATGCGTTGTCCCTTAAACTCAAATTAGCTTAATGAATGTATGCCAGGTGACCTGAATCTAGGCGTATTATGTTCTCCATTAAAGAACGCGGTCAAAGTGTGTGTACCAACAATCGTGTGATCAGTTTTTGACCCATTGTCCATCCGAGTGTGTTTTCTTCCTCTTCTATGTGACTACATAGTTAGACCTTGTCAGTACGAGTACAGCTTTAGATCTGATAAATTGGCAACTGGCTAGATATTCACACCTTGAGAGGGCCTAAGAACAACAGATAAACACGGCATCTTTTTTTTTTGACAACTATAAAGATGCCGTCGACAGCCCGATTCGTCAAAAACTATGAGCGAGTATTCATTCCTACAAAGTTGGAACGCTTTTGCTGAATAGTACTGGGCAACACAGAGTCTTACAAGCTATATCAACCTACTCGTCTGGTTTGCTGATAATTACGATAAAATAAGTAATGTCGGCCTAGAAATTAGGAGAAGATTATTGCTCGCAAAAGTGTATTATGTGGACTAACCAAGACATTTAATGACAAAGTCCACTTCCTGTGGGCACAAATTCTTCTGAATGAGATTTTAGTCCTACTCGTCTTGTTATACGAATGGATCTGTTCTTAGAATTTTCGAGAGGAAAATTTCATAAATTAAATGGAAGTCGAAATTGACTTGGATGAAGTATGTTGTGTGGATGGACTAAAGCGTTCCACCTCAAAAATTCTTGGCGATCAAACCTCTTCTGGAAAGGCAATCAAAACTTAGCGTGAAAAATGGGAGAATAACCACAGAAGATCAAGCGCTTGCAATTCCCATATGCTAGCGGAGCCTAATATATAATATTTCATTCTAGCCATCGCTTAAGTAAGTATGAATGGTGAACGGCTCCATTCCTGCAAAGACAATAATTAGCAATTTGCTGGCTACATAATAAGATATACATACGAGTATTTAATTCGGTATATAACTTCTTTTAAAGATGATAAATACTTTCGAAAAGAGAAAAACTGCTCGAAACTATGTTCGAGAATGACATTTCAGCAAAGCAGATACTGACTAAAGCAAAGTCCTCAACGAAAATATAAGCATGGATCTTACGGAATTATTCAATATCACAAAAAGCCTTAAACAATGTAGTGGTCTATAGCGTGGCCTCCCAATATTTAGGTTTGGCGGTAAATGAGGATTAAGTAAAGTTGCTTGTAAAAACTCGTGCTTGTGAAGAAAACGTGGACGTTTAAAATCAAGATGGAACAAAGGAAAGCCTCGCCTGAGTACTCGTTCATGCGAAGTAGGCAAAGCTCCGTAAAATATATGAGAAACTCACAGTGAGAGAGAGAGAGAGAGAGAGAGAGAGAGAGATATCATTATTGCTGACGGGGAGCTTCGTGGTCGCATGAAGCATGATCTATTTGCTGACATTGTGTGAATGTACGAAAATGTTGAAAATGGTGAAGATGACGTCGGGAGCGTAAAGTTATTGTGATTAATGTAGGGAAAAAACTGAAACATTCCGAATTCTTTGTCACCTGCCGTTAATTATCGGACATTATGACCCACTTCTGATTGGTCGCCTAATACGCGCGAGAATATATGCAATTAGCAGAGGGGCGAGAAAAGAATTGATTGCATAATTTCTCCTGTGAAATTTTTTAGGTGGCGCGTTTAATTCCTTATTACCCAACGTAATGAATACAATAACCATTTCTCTTCCAGGGGGGGATACAGGGCACAGTCTGTGAAACAAATAAAGTTAACATATAAAGTTAAAATACCGGTATTTTCACCAAGTATCTAAACGGAAAAATATGAATTATTTGAATATAATCAAATTTCGATGTTACTTATGAATTTTCGAAAAGATGAAACCAAGCTTAGTAGGCTCTGCAGCGTGGAGGCTATATCAAAACATGGACCGACATGGCGCATTTTTAATTAAAATCGTCTCAGTCCACAACAAAGTATATGTTTAAAATATAACAGAAATCCGATTACAATTGTGGTACCCACAAACTGTAAAAATCAAGCACGGATATTAAAACGAAATATTTACCAAAATGTAGTTAAATTGGTCTTTAACTGTGGCTTTAGCTTGGTCTATCAATCATATTTTTGGGTAGTAATCAGCTCCAGTAAACCAACAGAAACAACAAATAATAAATTTTTGTGCCCTTCGGCTTGCAAGCCGAACATTTTCAAAAGCACGTTGATTTCTTTTTAAATAATCGTCCTACAAACACAAAACGTAATAACCTTTTCTTCGGTGGCAGGTTTCTATTTAGATTTATCAAAATGAATGCTTGGGATACCACAAGTAGGATTTGGATAGTGCAGCTGCAGGATACTTTGCAGTATTTCGTTTCCTTCCAAAAGGAATTTAGGCGGGAAATCGGATTCCTTATTATGAGGTGGGTTAATATGATCTCTATGTTCAGCTTCAAGACACAATGGCGGCTGTAGCATCGTCAATTCAGACAAATCCAAGCGGTTCGACTCGCAACTTATCGGCGCAAATTTAAGTTATCAGCCAGTCATTACAACCGATAATTCATGATGACTTAAACTTGTTTCTGTACAAAGTCCAAATTACAAACAAGTTAAACCATCTGGACTTTGCCAAAAAATGATTGAAATGGGCGAAGTAGACAACAACTTGATAGATTGTTCATTTATGTCTGATGATGGGTCTCATCATTGATCTAAACGGCAATGTACGCAAAATTGGCGTACGAGTATATGGAGTGAATCCATAAAACCGAACTTCGTCCGTAACGAGTCACTGTGTGGTGCGCAGTTTCACCAATGTGCATTGTGGGGTCACAGTTCTTTGAAGAAAACGGTGTAACAGTAATTGTCAATAGGGACCGTTATTTAAAGATGTTGAAGGAGCTTTTTTACCCAGAACTGCGCCGAAGATGTATCCGTTTGTTAGCATTTCTAGTTTTCAGCATTTGGCTCCAACGAGATGAGCAACTGTGCACATATCCAGGCCAGTTATGGCGGAGCTGCTGCGAAAATTTCCAAACAAATAAAAATCCAAAACTCCACCTTTCGCTGACCCCCAAGGTCACCTGACCTAACTGCAACGGACTTTTATTTATGGGGTTATGTCAAGCAAGAGGTGTACAAAACGAAGCCAAGGAATTTGATTGAATTGAAACAGTCCATTAAAACAATAATTGAGGCGATGCCAAATTTAACACTTCACGCCTGAATGAATAATTTTTGATCAGGGGTCGCATATGCGTGAATGAGCATGGAGGTCATTTACGGTCTATCATCTTCAAAACCAATTAGTTATATAAAACAAAATTGATTTTCTTATACAATAAAAAATAAATGAAATACATTCATTAAAAAAAGGTATTTGAATTTCTTGTTATATCGCAACTGGTGCGTCACCCTGTAGCTCAAGTGAAGATATATCCGTCGTTATTTTAACAGACAATGAGTTTAATGAGTTTTATGATGCCTAATATATGAGACCTAAAAGCAATCTTACCAACGGAACTTAAAGATCGCATTTAATGAATGAATTTATACGTATGTGTATAGCGAATGTGACACGGAGAAGAAAGCGTCAGGTATTTTTTGACCAAATGTGTTTCATTACTTTTTAAGTTGATTGAGAGATGTCCGTCAGTCTGGCATGCTGGTAGATACGATAAGAGTAAATCCTGGTGAAACTTCTTAAAACTTGATACCGGCTAACGTTTTGCCAGGCTTTGTCGGCTCACTTCTTTTGGTAATTCCCACATAATTCAGTTTCCTCCATGTAACGCCTAACCTAAACAGCAGCAATATAAGTTTTCGTTCACCGTCTTGGTCTATGACACTTGATAAAACTCGAACAAAATCGAAAGATTTACTATGCCACATTTGCTACCTCTTATACGAAAGACCAATTTATCGAAAATTGATGAACTATCGTTGATTGAATTACATCGCAATATTCGGTTAAATGTAAATAAAAGTGGGATGGATAACCTCACCCTTTCTGGTACCTCCTGTACATATCTAATATGTATAATTTTGGTTTTACATTAACATTCATGTTTTTCATTCAATGACATTAAATTCATTATAACTTAGTAATCGTCAGGCTATTATTAAACTTAGTTCTGTGAATTAAAATGGTACCTTTCGAGCACATCACAAAAAAAAAAAAAAAAAAAAAAAAATAGCCGGTTTGGCAAAAATCAATAATTACTCCATAATTTATGTATGTGCTAAAGACAGTGAGCTTTATGTATGTTGTAATAATTAAGCTCAGTAAGATATAATTTTGCATTTGTAGATTAATTCATAGAATCAACAAAATAAGAACATGTCGATTTACCTTACCCCACCGCAGTTCGATCGACTTTAATTTCATCGTTGTATATAAAACACTTTATACGATTTTCAAATACAGTACTAAACTAAATCACTGTTCGTCATCACATCGAGAAATGAAGGTTTGTACGTATCTGGCCGATAGTCTGGTGTTCTAACCATCACGCTATTGTCGGTCATTGTATTTTTGTAAAAATGCATACGAGTATACCGATATGTTAAATCAATCATTGGATGTCCAGACTGAGTGACAAAATATATGCTGTGTAAAAAGTTGTCAAATCAATAGTGAAATGTAACGGCTTTGGTTTGTTTTCTTTTAATATTCAGATCTGAATTAGGGTACATTTAAGTTTGAATATTAGAAGAAAATAAATCAAAGCCGTTACATACTATTGTAAGTACTATACAAGACCGGTAGTGGAAATTTTATACAAATGTCACCATTTTGAGGTTCACTTACCTGGTATCATCAAACATTAGATCGATTTTCAATTTGTAGACGGAATTGCGGCTAACACTCGACGATGTCTCCTGATGATCACTCTCCAACAGACGAAGAGCAGATGAATTGCTGCCATTGGCTTTGCGCGGGCGCACCGAGTTCATTTTGGGTATTGCAACAATCTGATTATCCGATTTACATGTAACCATGTTCTCTGAAGTTTCGTAGCCAACGAATATTTTAAATTATTTGCATATAAAAACACAACATTCAACACTCCAGTCTCAATGTGCAACGTATTTCAATTAACATTTGTGAGGAAAAAAGCGCATTCCATTTTATTGTTAAGTATTTCAATTAATTTAGTTATGTGAAATGCTGCAGCAATGTTTTGGCTAATTCTTGGGCAGGGGCGCCTTTGTTTTGCATGCGATAGTGCAGTTTGTGAACGGCTTACTGGAGATATCCAAGGGGGCTGGGTTGTGTTCGTTGCATTATGCACTATAAATTAACAATTGTTGTAAGTAAATAGTATAGATGAATGTAAGTATGTGAAATAAATGGAATATGAATTTTGTATTAAAAAAAAACTTGCACAGTGGAAGTTTACAACACACTTGGTCGGAGTAGTGTATCTGATACGGAGATGTTGGTAATATTCGTTCATATTTTTTGTATGCGATCGGTTTACTTTCACTTTAAACTATTTTGATTTGGGCCGTTTATTTGTTGATTAGTAAACAAAGCGAAAAAAAATGCATAACACTGGTCCAATTACATAGTTGGTGGATGCGGGATGCGAAGTTTTCTATCACATTAAATAGATATAATTTTCTGTTTCAGATACACTGGCGAAATGTAGCCATCAATGTTAACACTGATATTTGATTAATTTATTTTCTTTTATATGTGCTCCACAGACATTTCTCGTCTTATAACTATTGTTGCATTTTTTGGTAATTTTTTAATGTATTTTTCATAAATTAGGTGGAGATGGTAAATTTTGCACTATTTTCGAAATTACATTTAAATAACTGACGTTATTCACCACCGATGTCAGCCAACAATTATATCGCTCACCATACGATTTCTTCAGCGCGTCATAACTGAATGAATGGAAACAACTGATTTTGAAAGGCAATATTCGGTTTTGTTTCTTCGTTCCGTCATCAGTTTTGAGCCGTCATTTCGTTACACGCGTTGTTTCTCGACGAATGCACACGCACAAATGTCGATGAGCTGCTCAGCGAAAAGCTGAATGAACCCGAGAGCAACGGTGCGGCTAAGATAGATAGACATAAGGACAGGCAGATGATAGTCAGTGTTAGTAGCTTTGCGATCGACTGACTCGAGTTGTTGGTAAGCGAAATCAAGCAACGTCTTTGGCATCAGAGGCCAAGTGTAACGTAGAGATCATGCTGCACGTAAACGTGATAATAGATGTGTTAACTGAGGAACACTACCTTTTTTCAATATTTTAGATTGAGATACAATACCGAAGACATGTAATTGTCTTTAAACTTTGTTGATGTTGACCAAACACTGAATTTGATCCCCCGCGGAATTAATTATAAATTAAATTTATAGTGCGGGGTTGCATGATAACTACCTAGACTTAAATAGATACCAATGCACGCTGCACGTGGGATTGTGGGATTTTCACGCGTGCCCATCAATCTGAATACTTGGCAGTTTTAAATATAAACGTGCCAATATCGGGACTACATTTTCCTTTAATAAAAAATACAATTTTGCCCGTATTTACTTTCTCTCTAAAAGAAAATGCCCAACATCCCGAGCGACACATTGAATTCAAACTTGGATATTTACGTATTTCTTATTAGTGTTGTCAGAACTTAACGATAGGAAGAGCTAAAACTTAAAAAAAAGACCTAGAAAAAAAAAGCAAACTTTTATATATATTATATTTATAATTTGAAGTAAAGTATGCTAATTTTAATTTCATTCCGTAAGTTGAAACCTAAAAGGCAAGATCTTTATTCATGCTCACAGTTTAATGAATGTTGTTACTCAGATGTTATGTAAGGATATTGAAAGAGCATTTTATTTCAGAACTACATTGAATCCCTCACAAATCGGGTGTGTGGTATTTAGGTATATTCCCCAACAAATTGATTTCAAGAAACTCAATTAGCCTTTATGGCGTCCTGACCATACTGCATCTGACTTGTGGGTTTATTGTAGTTTACCAACAAATTTGGATGTTTTAATGCAGCATCTCATGGTATTTATAAAGAAGTATAAATTTCGTCAAGTCAAAATCATATTCCTTTTTTTTATTTCCATCTATTTATGATAAAATTTGCAACTTACTTTTTCAGCATTAGGGAACCGAAAACATCTCTTGTTTCTGATTAACTGTTTATTTACTTCAGTCAATATATCAAAATTACGAATAATATTCGAATATTTGTGAAATAAATTCATTTTACAAGAATTATGCCCTAATTCATTTCAGTTATTAAAATTAGTCCATCAATCGAATGTTCTCTACTGTTATTA
Organism: Philornis downsi; assembly: GCA_019455685.1. Taxonomy (NCBI): domain Eukaryota; kingdom Metazoa; phylum Arthropoda; class Insecta; order Diptera; family Muscidae; genus Philornis; species Philornis downsi. The sequence goes on from JAHXMU010000027.1 coordinate 626,805, forward strand.
AATCTCAAGTCACAGCAATATAGAGTAACATTAAATTACATAACACGATTCATTCAAATATTCTTGATAATAACTTTATCCGAACTTTATCCGCAGAATGGTTTTCAGTTGACCTGATAAGAGATAATTTTTCCGCAGCTTAAAGCACGTTGCAATTCACTCAAAAAATATTTTTATTACAGATTAATATATACACAACTAAACATTTAAGAAGTTGTGCTCATGAAATGAAAGTGAATGTTGAATATTATAAAATTTATTTTTATAAAATCTATATTTATAAAATTTTTTGTTGGTCAAATCCTAAAAAATGTATTTTTTTTTGTAATATCAAACTTATCAAACTTTATACATCATCGGCAAATATTGAAAAACGACTTAACTCAGAATTTATCGTTTTGAGACATGAGGCGTTTTCGAAAAATCCTTCTTATGAGAATTTGTAGTAACCTTTCAAATATATGGAATTTTAAAATCGCTCTTAGGCGACACATAATAATAGCAGAAAACAAATTTTTACTTTTACTAATATTTAGTTATATTACGTAATTATTTAAAAATATCTGTTTCGAAGCATTTTCAAAACATCATACTTTGGAATGGAAGTTGGTCGTGAATATACATCAAAATAAGTACACTAAAAATATTGAATATATTTGACTTTACTCTAAATCCATTTAAGCGATTTGTTTGTGTGACCACAGATATGAATCGATTATGTATGGGGCTAAAATTGTACCCAGGGGTGAAATTCGGCGAATTTAGGTTTTTTAATTATGTTAATATTTTTACTAGCTAATAGACTATTTTTGCCTTGTAATAAAAACCAGAGTATAAAAGTTTTATATTTTTAGTTTGGACTAGAATTTAAAACAACTGTTAAGATGCGAAAGAATATTTCTCAATTTTTCTAATACATTTTTCTTTGCTTTGCTTACTAATAAAATTCGATTATAGTAGGCTATTGTAATGAAATATTAATTTTTCCATACAAGAACAATAAATGTTCAAATTTTCTTTGCGAAAAATGTTGTTCTAATTTATAAAAATGTATTCAGAAATAAGAACGGTAGTTACATTCTTAAAATTTTTACATTTTAAATCCATTCCCAGAGACGAAAGGACTTTTATTTGCCACTTTAAGCTGAAACTCCTTAAGCTGAAATAAGTGACAATAATATATTTAGCAAAAAAAAACCTAAAATTATTTATGAAGTTTATGAAGAATCATCAATTTGAATTAAATCAAATTTTGGTCTGCTAAGCAGGTTAACAAAAATTACAACAAGTTTAGCGGGGAAAAAGGCTTAATTACTCTTTATCAAGCAGCGTAATGTTGTGAGTTGTTAGAAAAGCCAGCCAAAAATACATATATTTAAATTTTCGAGTAATGCAGAAGTATTTAATCCGAAAATACAATTTAGAGTTTTCCAAAAAGCAATTCAGCAATAAAATTTGGCAGCACTAAAACAAATTCCCTTGCTTCTCATGAATGAGGTATGGAACCGTGACTTGATGGTTAGCACACGCGACTACCGTTCACATGATCTAGGGTTCAATCCCGTATACAGCCAATTATGATTATTTGAACAGCGGTCACCTCGATGTGTCTGCCTTAACACTTCGACGAGTTTTGTAAATGCTTCTTAATCTGTGACGGTCGGAATCATCGTTAAGCTGTAGGTCTTGTTAAATCGGTCTAAAAATAGAATGCGTGTAAGCTCACTAAATTTGAGAAGCTGTCCCATAATCCAAATTGGCAACACTGAGTATTTTTATATTCTCCCACAAAGGAAGGAAGATTTATTCGTATATCGCTTTAGATGACAATAAATTTGTTATGTGTGTTCTTCTGCGTTCTTCTGCCCAAATATATTTCACAACTCTTTTATGTCGATTGAGCTATATCCCTTATTCCAGCTGATCTTTAAATTTTTGCATTTCTATCTAACTCGTCACATTGGTTACTTTCCACACAAATTGATCACTTCATCGAAATTGCATATTTTCCCTTGCCTCAAATATGTTGGCTGCAGTAATTAAAGAAAAATTTTAAAATAAATTGATTGTTCTTGTGCCACCCACAGAGATGACAGGTTTAACCCATTTATTCGTACATTCAATTATATCTTCTATTCATGGATAAAATTTCTCCATTAATAGGATTTACTTAAATCTAAAATGATACCGAATATGTTGATACCAGTTGTGTCGTCCAAAATACAGCTCAATAAAAAATGTGACTAACACCATATTTTCAAATACTTTTTTACATTTTCGGCACATTCGTTTTTCAGTCTTTTCAGATCTCCAAAAGTGTAATAAAATAAGGACTATCTTATCCTAATTGAGATATTTAAAGAATATTTCTAAGAAGAATCTCTTGCTACATGAATATTTTCTAAATTTAGTCTCAACCTATAGAAAAAAGTCAGTCATTAGAACTAAATGTTTTTAAAATAACATTAGCGTATTTACAGCCTGAGCAGGCACACAAAATTCACATGATACTTAGGAATTCCAAACTAAAGGTGGAGCATTGATTTTAGTCAGATCAAACATAATGGGTGAGATATAATAGATGGGGCAGGGTTAACTCATTCTGTTTTAGTCCAAAAATGGGGTATAGGATGAAATTACAGTGTGTAAATTTGTAGAAAATTCGCATGCTCATTTTAAAAGTTGTTTTACAAATTATATATATTAGAGTTAATGTTATTTATATTTTTGATATCTGGATATGAGGGGCAAACTGTCTGACCATCATTAATCTTGTTAACGACAAATTATAGAAGAAACTGTGATTTTGTACAAATTTTAGACAGTTAGTTAGACAGTTAAAACATAATTTTTCGTAATTGTCAGCTTTGTCACAATATATTATTTAAACCGCTTGATATTACTTTTATGCTATTGCTAGTTTAATGAGGTTGCCTTAATATTGCTTAGTTTTTTGAAAGTAGCCAATTCTCTAACATTGTTATTCAGGTACGTAAACTAGGTTTGGTATTACTAGATTTGGTACATTTCTTTACCTTCAATTACACTTCCGTTTTTGTAGAGATGTTAATCTTCCACTCTCACGACTCTGCAGCAGTTTCAGGCTCCAAAGATGTCAGAAAGGTTCGATTAAATTGGTCCAATGCCATAAAACACATAGACAGACAAGAAATTTTGCATTTAACCAAATTGTTCATTGATCTAGGGTACCAATCCTAAAATAACTGTGAAAAATGGCTTTGTCATATCTACCATGTTAGCCCATTTCAGTCCTAAGCCAAGGTTACCGCATTCAACATTTTATTAGGGTTGGCGAAATTTTACCGGCCATTTTGTGGTTTTAAAATCGCCTGTCTGGCAACGCTTTCATCTATTAAATACGTGTCATGTGAAATAATATTTATTTAGTGAAAGGTTTGTTATTTACAAATATGGATCGTTAACAACCGAGGAGCGCTAAAAATAGTTAAAACTTATTACAAAAGTGGTGGTTCAAATGTGAGTTTTTAATCGAACAAAATTTTCTTCAGCGACTATTGTCGCATATGGGACTCGGAGAACCTTGAAGTGATTGTAGAAAAGACATGTCGTTGGCCAATATTTTTTTTGAAAATGACGCTGGAGGAACCCCAAAAAGATCCAGAGATTGATTTTGTATTTCGTACGTAATGGCAAAGTAAAAGCATTGTAATGAAAAAAAAGTTTCATCGAAATCACTTTTGAAACAGAAAAATGTATAACCCCTATATAAATAAGCTACCAGCCTTAAAAATTTCTGAATTGTATTTAACTTTATGACATCTTCTTTAATACGTCTCAATTCAATTATAAAGTGGGATGTCTCGAAAAAAGTTTCCAAAATCAGGTTTTTTATAGATTGAGCAGATTATGACACGATTGCATTGCTATTCGGAAAGACAGGAAAAATGTAGTTTGTTCCTTTCTTCATTAGAAACAACGATATTTTATTTTGCCTCGCTTTGTAATTTATTTCAGATTTAGCCCAACGTCTATATTTTAAAAGGCAGCGTACAACGCAACATTTTGTTTACGTGAGGGATGGTATCACTTTAAACCCAAAATCCATGAAAAATAGCATAGAACCCTATGGTGGCCACACTATGCCAAATAGTAAGCAAAATATTAACCTATTCCAATTTCAAAGATATTTGGCAGATATCGTATCTACCAACCAGCCAGACAGACTAACATGTTTCAATCGTATTTGAAAGTCATGACACTTGGCACTTTAAATAATTCTTTATGGATGTTACATTATTGCCGTATCATTCCTTCAGGCGAAGGTATAAAAATAAAAAAAATTAGCGGCATGCAGGAAAATAAGTGAATAAAACTTTAACTGTCATCTCTTCTCTCCAGAAGAAACGTCTGAAACTCGTATCATAAATTTTAAGGTAAACATTTCATCTATCACACAAAAGCAAGCTTTTTGGTGATATTTTTGCAAATTCGTACATTTTGAAGAAAACCAGGGAATAAATTAGGCAAAACTGTTGTTATCGGCCATAATAAATGCAATTTTAGGGGGAAACAAGAGAGAAATGAGACAAAAATGATACCATCAGGGAGGACAAATGACTAATAATGAAATAACCAAATTTGGATCATAAAAAAAACTTCCGTAATGTATATATAAGCAGGAAAGAAAATTGTCGACGCTGAAATCATTGAAATTGATGTGAAAAGTGGAAAAAGCGGTAACCCTGGAAAAGGCGGCTGAAGTTACAGTTAAGAAATTGAAAGCGTGGCCAATGTGTTGTTTTTCGAAATTCAATCATTCCTTTCATCCATTGTACTTACAAGGTGTCCGTCGGGAAGGTATACTACTTTGTTTTGCCGCCATTTTGGTTAGTCCTGACAGTTTATATTTAGCAGTCGTGAAGTAGAAACGTGAAAAATTTATTATAGAAAAATATTCGATAAAGCAACGTGTTTTAATCTTTAAAATATTTTAACAAAATCAATCATCGATTACTGTGATGATGAGAAAGTTACGTGAAATTTTTGGGAGAAACAACGTGCCAACAAGACGCACTATTTATTGTGTAGTGAATGATTTCGAAGAAAGAGGGTCTGCAGCTGATAGGGCCTAGCATGGACCACAACGTACTGCAAGATCGGCTGAAAACATTACTGCTGCTGAATAAAGTGTCCATCAACCTCAATACGACGCCGTGCTCAGGAGCTTGGTCTTCAAAGAACACCTTTTTCGTGTATTTTTATTTAGTATTACTGTGGTGTATTGAGTATTGAAGACTACATGTCTTTTATGTTTTACTTCCAAATTCACTAGGCAAAGTCATCTTGGCTTTATTTTGTAAAGGAAAATTCCGAATACAATACTGTGTTTAAAAAGTAAGGTCGGTTATCAATTTGAATTTCGTAATCTCATAAACACATTTTTGTCTAATTTATCACATTTAGCACTGTGATGGGACATTTGTTTGATTTTGTACCGCGCAGAAAGTGACTTCCACGATTTTTACAATGACTGATTTTGTTGAACAAAGAACTTGCATTAAGTTTTGTTCACGAAATAAAATTTTTGCTGCAAAAATGTTCCGACTGGTGCACAGACTTTGTCAAAAAAAGTGACTGAGAACGTCTGAACTTCTACCGATAACAGTCACGTCTAGCACGTCGGAGATCTTGTGGTGTTCTTGGCATTTCAAACGATTCGCAAACTCCGTTCAAAAATATATTTTGGGTCTCAGGCGTTTCAAAACCCAAAGATAATACTGACAGATTCCCTCGATTACCGTAGCGTTGGTCACCGGACCAAACTATCAATGAGGAATATTATTATAATAGATATTATGAGTCTTTTGCATAAGGCTTTGTAAGTAGAGCCCGAATTTGTTGGCAGATATACAATGATTTTTGCACTATGACAATGCACCAACTCACACCGCATTGGCTTTTCGTGTGTTTTTCCCCAAAAATGTTATTAATATCGCTCCACAATCATCGTAACTGCTGGCTGTTACTTAAGCTCCAGAGACAGGTGCGGAGACATCGTTTTGAGTCGATTTGAAAGACTCAAAATAAATTGCAAACGCGCTCTGATGGCCAATCCAACCCGCTGGAATAAGTATTTTGTGTCCGAGGCGGTTGTTTTAAAAGCGATGAAGTAGATTTGGATGAATAAATAGTAAATACCAATTGGTTTTACTTTCTATAAGTAGTAGTATTGTTTTTAGAACAAATACTCGTGTACATGAACTAAAAGGACTTTACGTGGGGAAATCATTTTCCACAAATTGTGCGCAATTCACATAATGAATACATTTGTCGATCTGGTAAATTTAATCATCATTGCACAAATTTTCTTTGGTTTGATGAGTATTTCCACAATTCGACTTAAATCATTCGTTTGCAGTAAATGCTTGAATTAACGTTAATGCGTGCCGGTCCTTGAACTAACCTTAGGGCAATGATTTTATTTAGCGGAACCGACTAATTTAAAGGAAGTTCGAGTATTCCGATTTAATTATGAACGTTAATCATTTTTTAAATCATTTCCATTTAAGATACTTAAGGTACCAGTTGTGATATTACTAAATTTTCATTACTTTTGCCGCGTTCATTGTAGAAAGAAAAACAGATAGCAATCATTGTGATTCGCGGTACGGTAGCATTTATAAAGTCCATTTTCGCCCCACTGGTCCATCAGGTTCATCATCCAATTACGCACAAATCAAAATCATTGAACCATAACAAACAACGTTACGTGTTTGCAAGCGACGAACTTCACTACACCTTCTTTTTATATGCTAGAGTCCATAACAAAAACAACAATTGTCAACATCGTTGTTGTATTTGTTAACACGGCATGCTGCCGCCATCTAAATGTGGCAACTTTGGTCTTTAGATTATGTTTCGTTGTGTGTTTTGTATGTAATTTCTTGCTGACACCTTTTACTTCTGTCCATGAATGTTGCTAATTCGTTTTTGGCATTGACCATTGCCACTCAGTTTACTCAGTCCATATTACTGCGACTTGCAACATTTTCTGTCCGACACCAGGGTCCGGGTATGTTTTTTGTACGTTGCGGAACCGGTGGAGTGCAGCGATTGCAACAATTCGCACGTTCAACTTTGAAAAACAAACGTCTTTATTCACGTCGGTCGATTAACTGAATCGGATGAATGATCATCGCTGGAGTTGGTGCAACGCTATTGTTCATTTGGAAATGGTAGCATGGATGTGAGTGTAGAGTTTTAAGCAAACCTAAGATGTTTTATTAATAATATAAACGAGGTGACCATCTGTGCTGAGGGCAGAAAATGAGACAATAAAACATAATATTAGTTGTTGGTGGAAATTAGTGGTTGCTGTAAATGTTTTCAAAGTAAAAATTGAACTTACTGTATTCCAAATATGGGATACCGAACAAATATCGAATTTACAGTAGTTTTTCAATGATTTCAAACTCCTAGTTTTTTGCGTTATGTTTAACGTTCGTTTATCGGCCAGAAATTTCAAACATTTTAGAGTTTTTCAAGTCCTTCAAAGTTCTTAGGAAATATTTTCTCCATATAAATTTAGATCACTCCAATATATAAGCGAAAGCCGATATTATAAATAGTACCGCTGATTACCAATAACTTTCTTAGGGGTATTTACATTACGTATGGTAACCTTTTTTTTTTGTAATTGAAAGAGAATTACATTATATGAAAAAACATTTTCTCTAGATGTATGTACACCTTTATGTGTACATATACGAAAGAGTTACTTATGTATGCACATTTACGAGCATTTTCTAAAATAACTACCACACCGCAAGAAAACTCCATACCAGCTTGTTTGCTTGCTTTGCTTAGTCAATATGGACAGGCCAGTATCCAACTATAATAATAGCGTAAACGTAGAGCAATTACTCAAATAAGTTTCTTCTTCTGACGTTCATTTAACACACTGGCCAATCCGCCTTTCTGTACATTAACTTCCCCCTCTTTACCAAGTATTTGTATGGTTATTGATTTTCTTGCAATTTTCTTTAGTTTCTCTCCTTGAAAAGAATTGACAAAGTGTTGTGATATTTCAAATGCGATTAAAATGAACAAAATTAAGAATTTATTTTGAAAATGTTATTAGTTTATTGACATGCTATGCGCCGGTCTGCTCAAAGGGATTGATGATTTCGCCAAAATCATTTCGATACGTCTAAAAAAATTATCATATTTAACGGCAAAATTTAGAAAACAATAAAAGAATCAACCCATCAAGAAAAAGTCAAATGGGCTGAAACCAACAAGCTCTGGTTTTTGTTGTGTTTTCTTCACCGCATTTGTTATTTATTTTATTTCGTCGTGTATTTACAAATACAAGAATTAATAACCTTCATCATCATAAGTAGAGAGTGATCGACAAAGTAAGAATTTGTGAACAGTGATTTGGAAGTCTCCTGATATAAGTTTACGCGTTTTTATGACGGCAATGAGAAGACTATGACGAGCACAAGCATATTAATAAATTACTGTTGGGCAATGAAGTATTTTGATTTCAAATATATGGCAACGTTAATTTCAATAAAGGCAGCAAGAATTTTTTCCCCAGCCAGACACAATGCTTAGTCTTTGCTTTTCGGCATTCTGCAGATAGACCGTAGAAATTTGTTTACTTATAGGGAAATGCAATCAGGCCAAAGGAATTTTTAAAGGGGCAGAAATCGAAGCAATGTAACATTTTCCAATGGATTTATAAAAATTACCACGATATCATATTTTTGTTCTTCAGAATCAGCACCTGGTTTTAGCGCTACTTTCATTCTGTATATTTTCTGTTTCCTTCAAACTGTTTTTGAAAAAAAAACTAGCCAGTGTAAACTAGTAAAGAAATTTCAGTTAGCTCAACTGTCTCAATTATACCTTCACCTAATATCCTTCTGCGTTAATACAAAGTTTGTGGGTGCCAGAAGAGTGCTTTAACTCGCTGAGTTTATATCGAAAAATGAGTTAACGCTGAGTTAACATTATCATTCACAGATCTAAGTTGACTGAAGGCGTGATTGTTGCTAAATTATACATGATGTTTGCAATTGAATGAAAGATATGAATCTAGGAAAATATGGGTTAAATTAAATGCAGTTATCCGCTCGATTTTTGAAATTTTATTAACTGAGGATGTGCAATTGATCAGTTAATCAGTATTGGATATTAATCAATTTATCGATTAATCTGTTCACCGACTAATCGGAAGTTTTGATTATTCAGATCTAGAATTAATTAAGTAATTTGAATTTCGACCAAACGAATTTGAATAATTGATTCAAAACTGAAATATTTTGTTATATATGGAAAAGAAAACGAAACTAATATCCAAGGAAAATGTTTTCATTGTGCCAAAAGATTTTTGGAGTGGCACGAAAATCAGAATACGAAATACAACAAAATTTAGTTATTGAAGTTTGATTATTCAATTAATTGGTTAATCAATTAATCACAATTTTTGGAAAATCAAAAAAAGAAAAGATTATTCATAAGTATGATTAATCCAAACATATGATTAATCAATTAATTGATTGAGGGATTATAGGGGCAAAATAACACTTTGATAAGTCGGTCAATTAGTATGAGGGGCACTAGAGGGGATGTGGCAATACCATCCATTTCCATTCATATGGGAGGTACTAGGAGGGGTGTGATCTACTGGTCCATATTTCTCAAGTTTACCAAGAACTAGAAATCAATATAATGGACAAAAATCTAGTAAAACATAAATTTCGGGAAAAACCGCCAATTTGTGTGGGATTTGCCAGAAGGATACTGTCGCTGGGTACGGTCTGGTACAGTATCAGGCTGTGCAAAGTTTTATGAAGTTTCATAAAGATTTACAGCCGTTATCGCGTCCACCGGCTGGATAGACGGGCATCAATAGATTTAAAAAGTCATGAAACAGATTTGGCTAAAACGCACTCGTTACTTTAGACGTTGTTACATTGTTGACTGTATCAAATGATGTGTACCGTCAGTCCTTCGAGTAAAGGTATACAAATATTATATATTTGAATAGTAAGAATTTTCCCTCGACAATAAAATGTAGAAGGTTGAGATGTACATTCTATAAAACCACGATATATTTGTTATTCATTCAAAATTATTGTTTTGTTTTCAAAATAGACCAGCTTCAAAATAATGCATCAAAACGATTTTCAAACGCACTTTCTGGAAAACTTCAGTTTTCATAATAAATTGTTTGTTATGTCTTCTATAGACAATAATCCAAATATTCTGGTACAAGATTTGTTAATGTATGAGTAATTTTGTTTATTCAATACAATAAAATACTATCAAACCGCATTTTCATTCAACGATATTGTTAGAATTGTTATTGTTAGTTAATTAACTGAACATGTAAATACTAGAATTTGACACTGATTTTGAAATTTATTCTAATACGTTGTGCTTTCACAAGCCAAATGTCTGATTATGTATTCCTTTGAACATCACTTTTAAGAAAAATAGAAGAAGCGATTGAAAAAATATTAAATATTATTAAATATTAAAATAACACAATGCAGCAGAAGAGAGCAGAAATTAGAAAGTCCAAGTTCAATTCTTGTTTTGTCTTTTGTGTATCAACGAAAATAAATATACAAACTTTTGTTATAATAACTAACTATGAATGATCTCAACGTCAATAAAGAGTTTTATCGAACCCTGATACAAGCGACTTAATTCAGATTTGTATATCCTCATCCAAATTGATGGATATACAAGTATATATATGTATGAACTGATAGAAAAAAAAGTGCAATGCGTTGAAGGAAACGAGTAGCACTCTAGTTATCTTAAGAGTAAATTCATTTAAGGGTTTTAAATACGGTTAAATCATATCTGTATGCAGACTGGATGGTTGAGAGACACGGCAACTCGAGTAAATTTACTCTGATCCCAACAAAAGAATTGCGAAAATATTACCTCTTCCAATGGTAATATTTTCGCAATTCTGGCACCCTAAACAGAGATCGTATTTAATCACTCATGAGCGTCTCATGCTCACCGCAAGAGACTTGTGAGTAGAGCGGTTCACTCACGTAATGGAGTAATGAGTAAAGGCTCTTACTCATGAATCACAGATGTGAGTAATCAACCAGGTCAATTATTCACTGTTCATAAGACGTGAGTAGCACCCTCTACTTATGAGCCACAGTCAGTGAGTAATGACCGACTTTTGATTTCTCACGAGCTATAGCAATGATCATTGCTCCTGAGAAGACTGTATTGAAAAAAAGTAAGAGATTAATTTTCACAAGCTCCTATTGGGGTTAATTTTCCCCCAATAAAATCATTCATCATTGACAGAAATAGTTGGTGATTACCCTGATTATAGAGTGAGTGCATAATAATCCCTCAATCAAGCTTCCGGAGCTTTTTGCGGTTTATTATCGATGTGATACGCAGGTGGAAATTAGGTCCAAAATTTCAGAATGGAATCGATGATTGGCTATTACAGCATCATGACCACAAAAATTGTTTAGATTTTTAGCGGCCTGACTTTCGTTTTCGCCTTTATCGAACAAAAGCTGTAAAAGATGGCGCATTTTTTCTTTACTGGTGCCGGTCTTTGGTGAGCACTCAAACTATACTGACTCAAACAATCGCAAAAATGTCTATCTAGGTTTTTCAGTAAGACATATTATATTTCTACCGCCATGTAGCGTAACTCGATCGCAATTGTACACCGCGAAATACAGATTACAAAAGTCATTTATTGAAAAATTAATGAGTTTATTTTTACTATACCTTACACTGTAACTGTGATAGAAGCTACAAATGTAAAGATTGAAACTCCTCTAGAAAAATGAGAATTTTTCTGTACTTTTTCAACATTTATATCATTTATTCCTTAGCTGAAAGCAACATACAATGTTTGATATATACGGGAGATACACTTCAGTAATAAATTTTTAAAGATTTTTTTTTTTTTTTGTTTCAGTGGTTACCTAGATTTTGTCAAACTATCTGATTTTCACATGTGAGCAGATATGACTTTTCTGGAAATCAAACTGCATATACGCCTCCTTTATAACTCAAATAGTGATTTTCACGAACAATATAATAATTAACAAATTGGTTTCTCAGCTCTGCAAGTATTAGAAATTCTCTGAATATTTTCAAATAATGTGTGAAGAGCCGATAATTTAGTGAATAAAAATATTTGAATATTTTTTGGGAAAAATTCGAAATTAGTAACTGCCAATTTTAGATGATTTTGTACTTTAAAATTGTGGTTATTAAACAAGCAAACAACAAAACCAGCAATTTTGATCAGGTGAACTAACTTACATATACTTTCACCCAACGTCCTTTTGTGTTGCTGTAAAAAATATTCGGAATAAAAGCACATTAAAAAAAATCAAAAATTGTAACTTTCTGAACTTCCCCATTTGGGAATTGTAGAAGGAATACCGATCTTTGAAATTGAATGAGAAATACGAATCAAGGGATATACCTATATAAGCTAAATAAAGTAATCTGTTGCTACAAATTATGGTTGGCAGTGGGAAATGAAATTTCGATAAATTGGGCAACTTGCATGGTAGGTATTGAAATGGGAGTGGCAACGTCGACCATTTTCGTTCCGCAACTTAGATCATAAATTCGGTAGAATTGGATGCAATGGATTGGAAGATATGGATACAGGAATATAAAGGCTAAGTCGGGCATTTGTATGGGAGGTACCAGATGGTGTATGTAATGGATAAAAATGCTGACTACTAAAGCTTGATAATTAGAAATTAAACGGATTTGATTAAATTTCGAAAAACTTCTCAATTTGCATGGGATGTACCAGAATGGTTATGGTATTTTTTTTTTTGTATGTTACTTATTAGGAATTATAGGATTTTGAATTTCGCAAAATTGGTCAATTTGTATGGAAGAATTTGCAATTACCAGCTATGGTTTGCAAAAATATTAAGCTGTACTAAGTTTTAAAATATTTCATAAAGATTTAGGGCAGCTATTGTGTCCACCAACCAACCATCCGCCCATTCAGCTAGCCATACAAGCGGACATCACTCAATTGACTTAAAAAGTCATGAAACGCATTTCGTCAAAATAGACTTCCTTCTGGGTTTTAAATTTTTGCTGTATCAAATGAAAATTTTTCCGGGTGAGGGTATAAATACCTATGTAATTCAATAGATGTCTATTGGAACATACGAATATATAATTTATGAGAAGGGAACGATTTAGCCACGACCACTTTTCTTACGGCAAACTAGCATATCGTATGAGGCTTTGCCAGTCTATAAGCATGATAGAGGGTGTACAAGCTTCGAGACGGCCGATCATTTAGCACTTGTGAAACTTCACGTAGGTAGTTGCCGTGAGGATAAATATGGTAGTTGACTTAATGTATTAATAACAACAATGAATTTTCTTGTTATGGGGGATGTTATAGAAAGCATACGATAACAATTTCCCTTAAAGGTACCTTAATAAATTGCATCAGCCTTAAACACTGTGCAACCAAGAGCTCTTATTGTTTCTCCTAATAGCTTTGCAATTAAATTTGTTATCTTGTTTCATTTCGCCAAAAAGTTTCTAATTTCTTCACTTTGTTTTCTTCACTCTATGGGAAAAAGAAGAAGAAGGTTCAAATGCTTCAAAGATAACATCAATCAAACTGATGTTCTCTCACAGATGAGCTAAACTTAAGAAGATTAACGGACGAAGTAAGAGTCAATTTGATAAACTTGTTTGATGCCTCAAAAAGTCATCGGAAAAGTCAAGGTGGAAAAAGACCTATTTTCGTTTTTCAAGATACATGCAGCAGGAACGAGCAAACAAAATAACGTTATTCTTTAATTAGGAAAATTGTTACTTCTGTCATTAAATTGACAATAAGTCTGTGGTTACTAATTGCGTCTGGTAATTGTTGAACTGTTGTTCCTTCTGTATGGGAAGGTAAGTGATTTTCGTCTTAACTAAACATAAGAACTGTGTTCGCTTGTTGTTGATACCAAGTTGCCCAATGTGAACATTTAACGATTTTTTATGCTTTCATGTGGGCATCAATCGATGTGAATTAAATGGAAAAGAAGAATTGTGGTGCAAACAAGCAAGCTAAAAATAAAATTCATTTATCGACAAAAAATGTGTCAAATTAATTATTTCACCATAACTCACCTTCTACTTCTCGGAATAAATTGCTGTTGTTGCCATATTTAATTTTTTTCCGACATTCCATAACGTGTTAAAAAAATGCACTTATCATTAGCCTGGAATGTAGTGACGATAGGTTAATTGTAAATAAATCACTACTTTACATCAATATAATAGGAGTGATTTAGTTACAATTTACAAATTTATAAGTAATAATTAAGTAATATCTAATTTAATGTTTAAAAATACATGTACAAATGTGTGTCATGTAGAAATGCACTATATGCTACTGTGCCCACAAAATAAGACAATTTCTGTTATTGTTATATCAATATTTATCCATCCAAATCTACTTCATCGCCTTCAAAGCAGTCTTTAAAATACTGATGAAATTTGTTCGCATAATCGCAGGTTCAACACCGCACATAGCCACCTATCATTATTCGCTATCGCTATCGCTAACAACCACGGAAATTGGCCTCTATGCAAAGGGATAGGATAGTGATTAGAGCAGTTGGAACCTGAAATCTCCAATTGGAAAAACGCAAAGGTTTCTGTAGAAAATTATGTTGCAATTTTTCGAAAAAATCAAAAAAATAGAAAAAAACAACACAAATTTAAACTGTTTGAGATATTTTTATAGAAAATGGAAAATCAAGTTAAAAAGCATTTGAGTTAATTTCTATGAGATAAATTGTAACATTTAAATAAATAAATCACCACAATGAAATTTGTTAGAAATGTAAAATTTTATGTATAAATGTAAAAAAAAAAAAAACGTAAATTTTTCCAAAAAAAAAAAAAAAAAAAAAAAAAATAAATCTAAAATTCGAAACTCAAATTCTTTGGGGTTTTTGTATAAAAAAGTTAACGTTTGTTGTAAATTTTCATTGCAAATTTACAAAAAAAGAACTCAAAATTGTAATAATAGCTTAATTTTAATTTTAAAGAAAATTAAGATAACTTAATTTACGAATATTGAAAGTAATTGTCAATTGCAATTTTTTTGAAAGAAACTGCAACAAGGATTTAAAATTGTTTCAAAATTGATGACTGATGTCTGATTTTTCATAAAAATTCTAGACTTGATTGTATTGAAGTTGTATGAGGTTTAGGTTCATTCTGAAAATTATCTTTAACATCAATTTCGCATTTGCATTTAATTAATGACTCAATCACGAAACGCTGTAGAACATTCTATTCTAAAATTAACGTATCTCTCACTACAAATCGAATGAGTATTCATCGCTGTTTGCAAACATTGAATTATTTAGATCGATTTTCGTTGGATCTCTTCTTCAGGAGCCAAAAGTCTAACGGCACAAAATCAAATAAATGCGGCTATAGTTGCATTTCCGCCAAAATATTCACGAAGAGCCAATGCAGTGTGAGAAGGTGCATTATCTTGGTGCAAAAAATAAGAGTTGCCTGTCCGTAAATCCTGTCTCTTTTTGCGAATAGTCTGATGTAAATGGCGTATAACAGTCAAAAAAATATCCCTGAAAGTAATTCATAACGCACGGAACCATGGTAGTGGAAGAAAACTGATTAGCTTTGATTTTTGCGCAACTTTCACGCGATATTTTTTATCTTAGTCGGTTGTTTCCGGCTCAAAAGCATAAATCCTAGTCTTGGCTATCGCAATAATGCATTTCAGAAATCATCTCTTCAGAAATTTTGAAGCAAGTTAGTGTTTTTGGTACCAATCGAGATTTGTCGCGTCGGATAGCGAATGTATATTCTAACGGAGTTGACTGATCGGTTGGAAGTACCAACATCACCAACAAGGTGTCTAATAGTTTTTTTTTGAACTTGACCTTCATTAGTAGAGGTTGATGCTCATCCGGAGCACTTTGCATTTTTAATCCGTTCTCAGCATGCCACTGGTAAACATTTTTTTCCGACAACATCTGTTCACACATTGTAAAAATGACCAAAATCACTTCTTGTGCTCAAAAAACCAAGAGATGTTCAAACTCCAATGATACAATATTTATGATGCGAAATTTGATTATATGTCTATTTTTGAAATTCGATATATCCACGTTTCCAGAGCGACATCCAACTCATGGATTGAATTTCCATTTGCTAATCGCTACAAAAACGATCCATTACCAAAGGAGAGTGTGGTTGGTGATGAAAAGTGGGCGTCTAACAAAAACTACTGGGTTCAAATCCTGTTGAGCAAGCGCAAACGGTGATCGAGCCGTGATTAGTGGTCGTGAAGATTTTGCTGTATGTTTAGTGAGATTGGCAACAACCAACAATTGAATCGTGTGAAGAAATCAATTGCCACGAATTGTGTTCCAACAGTTCAACGTCAGGCCACACACATTAATTGTGTCTCACCAAAAAGCTCCAGTGCATACATTATAGTCCGGACGTGGCATCAAGTGATTACTTGCTTCTGTCTATGCCAAAATGAATTCAAGAGAAGCTTATGAAAATCGACTGTTCCAGTTTTTTTTCTTAATAGGGACGAGAGTTTCTATGAGAGATGCGTGATGGAATTACCTTCAAAATGGCAAGAAGTTGTCGAACAAAAAGGTTTATATTTGACCTAAATCGAGTCATTGAAAATATGCTTAATGGCGTCTTCAATGTTGTGTAGAAGTAAAGGACTTGTTGTTACTACATCTTATATTGGATATTTCGAAATAGAAAATAAACCTTGATTGACATTTCTGTACTGTTTTTTTTTTCGTTGAATTGAAATTGAAATATATTTATCCAAATTAAAATATATAATAAAGTAATATATAATATAATAGTTGACTTTTTGTGTTAACATCAATACGAATTACCACAAATGCTAAAATAAAATGATATTCCAAAACAAAAAAAAAAAAAAACATCAGAGATGAGATATTATGTTACTAATTGCGTTTATTAATTTTTTTACACTATTTGCAGTTAAAGTTATGTTGTTGCTCAATTTAGTTAAAGAGTTTCTAATAATTTGCTTCAATTTCTTCATTTTAGAAGCAGAATGAGTTCCAAATGTTTCTCAGCTATCATCAATCAACATAATATTCTCTTCTATACGAATTGACTTGCTCAGCAACAGTGGGTTTTGTTAATCGTTTTGTCGCTAGAAAACTTGGGGAAAGCAAATGTGAAAAAAGTTTCACTTTCATTTCTTAAGATTAAAATAGAATATAAATAAAAGAAAAACAGCAAATGTTATTTTTAATATACCGATTATGACACACCGATGATTACGGATTGCCAAAAGTTGTCAGCTCTGGCATTAAAATGAAAAAAAAAAAAAATAAAAATTTAAACTTATTTTTTAGTGTTACAATTTATTCTGAGAACTGTTAATGGCGGAACAATGTGATAACAGTCTTCGATAAATATTGAAGCAGTAACTTTGAATTCCTACTCATTAAATTTGTTAGGTCCGACAATTCTTCTAACGAGTTCATTAGAGTTTATTGTGAAACGTGTCTAATATGAGTGTAAGTGCTTATAAGCAACAATTAAGTAATGTCTAATGGCACGTTTGAAAATACACGTGTACCAATGTACTATACCGAAACGCAATACATGAGATAATTTATGGCTTTATAAACATGTATTAACGCAGTCGGTGGGGCTTTGAAGTATGCCTACACATACGAACATATATTATTCATCCCCTTAGCTGTAATCGTAGAGGCAAATTTGAAAAAAATTAACTAAATCGGTCCAATGTACGAGTAAATCGTCTGTTTCAAACCAGAGTTGCACTATCTGTTTTCGAATGGTCTGATTTGAAGCAAATCCCGAGGGCGTTTATTAGTATATTTCCAACACATTAAATATAAAGTAAAACGTTTAAGATTCTAATTTTTTCTGAGTTTATTTACCCCTGTCTGTATACTCGTATACGAGTATCTGCTATATCCACAAATTTGAACATATTTTGATGGAATGCGTTAGGCGATTATTGATTTACCCTGGTTGCTCAATGCACATACACATCTACATACCAATAAGAATGTGTGCATCTAGAAGCGTTAATTTACAAAATTAACGCTTCTCACTGATGCATCAAACTTCCGAAAATTTTGGAAAGTCGTATACTTCGTTATACTTCCTATGCCTGTAGCATAGGCGCTCGAAGTGTTACCAATTGCTGTAGACAAAAAAGACTAATGACAGCGCACTCATTTTTTTTTTTTTTTTTGGCAAACATTAGTCTGTTGTGTTGTTTAATAGTCTATTTAAGCATATTGTTTTATGTTGCAGTCGAAAAAAAAAAACTGTCGAAATACAATTCAAAAGCAACAATATTATTGCTTTGAATTTGGCTGAAAAATCGCAATCAGCCATTGTTAATTAGCTACGCCATTTACGTATGAACAAAATGTTTAAGCATTACATGTTAAAATGACATCCAAAAACAGTAACATTGCAAAAATTGTTCAATTTTATCCACGCCAAAGCGCAGTTCATTTGAGAAAAAATTTCAATGTGTCTGCTCGTAGCATAAGGCTCATATTGAGAAAATAACTACGATTGAAGCCCTACAAAAGACAAAAAATGCAAGATTTAACATTTGCATAAAAGGCAAATTGTCAAATCGTAGCCAGAAATAATAAATGAACCATATCGACCAGCCCGTCAAACTGTTCCCTGTAATTCCCCAATAGTAGACTGCAATAACTTGTCTGCTCGGTAAGATTAAAAACCGATAAACCATGCCTCTTTTGGTGTCTTGTTTGTCAAAGTATAATAGGATCACAGAATTAATCCGGAATACATTGCCTCACCCCTTTGGTCCCCTCCATAAAAATTTACCGATTTTATAGAAATATAATCGTTTACTGAAATTAGTACGCTGCATTACGCAATTCTTTTCTCCATTGTGTCCGTTTATCATTTAACCAAATAGATTTACTCATATAACCCATCAGCCTCACACATTTCAAGTAGTTTTATCATGCATTTGATGGTCTACGTTCTGAAAACGAAAGTGGACGGCATTATCACAACGCTTCTGGTAACTTTTACACAAATTGCCCAATTTTTAATCTCTAATCTGCAATTTCTAATTGGTAGGCTGCAGTAACCCAGATTTTTGTCTATTATGTTGATTTGTAATGTTTGGTAAAAGTTGAGAGACTCAGTAACCGATTTAACTCACGTATTTTTACTTTCGTATGTTTCAAGCAGTTGTGTAAAATTGTGAATGCAGCCAAAACTTAGCACACGCCAAACGTTTGTTGAATTTGGTAATGGTAATGATTTGTCATATTTGGATAATGGAAATAGGAAACGTTCCGCACAAATTGACCGATATAGCGAAATTTTCCTACAGTAAAACCCTTAAACTTTTCCCAGTTAATGTCAGTTAATGTAACGCATGTTGTTAAATTGTACTAAATGGTGTGTTGTAGATTAATTCGGAACATTTGTCTATAAGAAAGTATCGAGTTACAATGCACTTCCTGGCATTCTGAACACGTGCACATCTGCAAAAGGAATTTGGATCTAAGTGTCACCCGACTAAAATTTCTGTACTGGTTGTAGTACTTTTCAACAATATCTCCCACAATGGGAGCACAATATCAACGTATATAGCTTTTAATTAATAAAGAAATGTAAAAGTTGTTGAAATCCCTAAAAATGCCAGTAATTTCAAAACTAGATTCAGTCCTTGAATACAATACTCACTTGTGGTTTATGGGGTAGAGAATGTTGAAACAACCTAGAGGAATCAGCGTCCTTTTATCATGGTTTTCAACAACCGCTCCCAAAGCCAGGGGGCTCTCTTAAAATATTATATGACCTGGGATGGTTTTTTTGATACAATATTACTGTACGTTGCTTTTAATAAGCATTCAATGGCAAAATTACCCTGGCCCACGACTTGAAATGGCCTCTAATTATACATATCCACCAACACAGATCTGTTAATAACACTCAGAAGCATGACATTACCCTTAAGGATGGTTCGTCTAATTGCTTTTACATCACCGCTATATGATGACTTTTGTCAAGGAAGAAAATAAGTTATTGCCTCCTGCCTTTAGCTGTGCCGATCCCTGTCGTATTTTCAACAGTCGCAAATTTTTACCGCGATTAGAAATATATTATACGAGTATATACCTCACGGTATCTCACGTCAGTATATCTAGTGGAATGATGAAATTAGTACACACCCATCATATGGTGGTGGGTGGAAAAATAATGACAAAGCTTAACAAATTATATACGAATATGTAAAAAATTAGACCAAAATTCTAAATTCCCATTGATGATATCATAGTTCATATGCGAAACTTTGCCCAAACAACGTGAGTGAAAATCTCAAGAAACCATTACTAATGTATGGTTCTCTCAAATATACTCTGATATTGGAAAGAAAAACTTCAAAT
Source organism: Philornis downsi (assembly GCA_019455685.1). NCBI lineage: Eukaryota > Metazoa > Arthropoda > Insecta > Diptera > Muscidae > Philornis > Philornis downsi. The sequence goes on from JAHXMU010000027.1 coordinate 647,309, forward strand.
TATTACTTTTCCCTACAGCAAGAAGTGTCAAAATACGATTATAGCGGACTTGCGGATAGACTATTTTGAATGGACTAAACGTTAAATACATACTTAATTATTTACTGAAGACGTAAAAAACGTTACCAAAGGTAAATCCAACTAAAAAATACTATTTTTATACAATAACAATTTAATGAAATATATTTTTATATTTATATGTACTGTCCATTTTTCTAAACGGCACAAAGACGCAACCACTACCATTTATAATAAAAATAGGAATATTTATAATGTTTGTTAATAATTTATGACATTTTTATTGGTTTTGTTTAAATATACATATGACTAAGAAAATTGAATAGATTCGCTTCAAAAGTAAAATAGCTCGTTAAATAGTCAAACACACATAAAATCAATTTTCGAATGTTATAACTTAAATTCTTGAAGATGTTGCCATATTTTTAAGAAATTGATAGCAATTGGTGTAATTAATAGCACCTGATATAATTAGGAGCAATTGGTAAGCTTCGAAGTGTAATAACGAGTAAGACAAGATTTCCTTCAGCTTCGAATTGAAATACGAGAAAGGACGGGATAGTTTCATCAGTTTCAGATTCTGGTATACATATTTTCAGGATTTTAAAATATTCACTTTATTGGATTACAAGTGTTTGGGAAAGAATGCAGCGGAAAAATATATATATTCATATAATTGGCAGTTTTCGTGGGAAGTATCGGAAAATGGTCGCAATTTGCCGAATTTAAAAAAATAATAATTGTAAAATGATAACATGATTAAATAAAAACATGGTAAATCTGTATGGTATATAATTTACTAATTACAAGCCAGGGAAGAATCAATGTTTTCTCAGAACTGGCATGATAATCTTGGCCTTATTTCTAAGCTAAGGCTTCACAACTGCTTACAAAGTTTGACTGATACTTATAGTGAGCAGAGTAAAAGTATAAAAGTATGAATAAAGGTCATTAGTATGGAAAGCATCGTTTTCGTAGGAAACTTTTGCATTTTAGTAAATCACTCAATTAGACAGCAGAGGCAGAGTCTGTCTGAGCTGCTGCAAGAGTAATAATTATTTGGTAGAACGGATGGATATAACTTATTTAACTTCCGAAGTCATAAAACATGTTGATTCTCAGATACCTGACAGAGGCTGATTTTTTAAGATTTAAGATTTTCAGGTCGGCAACACAGTCTGTGTGGTTTATGGGATGGTGGCATCATTGGTCCATTTTTCTTCAAAGACAACTGTGGAAGAAACGTTACCGTCAACGGCGAACGATATCGAGTCATAATACTCGATTTTTTTTTGCCCCAATTGGCTGAGTTGAACTTAGTTGACATGTGGTTTCATCAGGACGGTGCAACATACTACGCTGCTCGTGAAACAATGGAAGTGTTGAGGGATGAATTTGGTGAGCAGCTTATCCCTTGATTTGGTATCCAAGATCTTGCGATTTAACGCCTCTTGATTATTTCTTGTGGGGTTATGTCAAGTCGTTAGTCTATGTGGACAAGCCGAACACTATTGAAACCTCACAGAATAACATAACATCCGTTATTCGTGGAATACAGGCCGAAATGTTAAAAAAGTGACAAATAATTGGACCTTCTGAATGGACATTTTGAGACGGAGCCGCGGACAACATTTACATGAAATTATCTTTAAAAATTAAATGGCAAAGACTAATTTATCGATTCCAATAAAGGTTTTAATATATGAAGCAAATTTGAGTGTTTTATTCGATTTTTATAAAACTACGATTAAAAACTCAACCTTCACTTTAATCGTTTCCTATATAATCGTTTCCAATAAAGTATTTTCGAGTTCTCTGTACACACTATCTTCAATTTGAATTTCGGTTACCGTTAGCAACATTTGGGAACAGCTGATAGAGATCTTCTTTACAAGATTGATACGTTGCGCATAGAGATAAACATCACTTTCTCCTGCAAACATTTTCTTACTGCTAATATTGTTGCTACGTCATTTTTTACACCAGTTCAATTTGAAAACTCAATAATATTTTATGTTTGCGCAGCTTTAGCAACGCATACCCACATTTTCTACATGCGACGCAACTGAATATTTGCAGCAAATGTTTAGAGCAGCGGTTCAACGCAATCTCCTGTCAGAGAGAAGATATTTAATGGGTTTGTTTGCATTTTACACCATTTGTTCGCGTAATACATTGTACTGTTCCACGGGCATTGAAAGAGATAAGAAACGTATACAGAAATTTCTGCCAGGTGAACTCACTTACACACTCCTTCATTCAGCATTCTTCTGCTTTCGTGTAAAAGTGTGTAGAGTACCAGAAGGGATGTGGTAAATCGCACAATAAGTATATAAATTTCAGTCAATACAAAGTACTCCAAAGGGACAAAGTGGGTGGTTCTATAATTCCAGCAGAAATACTTTCAGATTGCTTCCAACAATGTTATTAAATAAAACAATAAAAATAAATATACAATAAAAATAAAAACAAAAAATAGTTAGAAGTAATGAAATAATGAAGGGGCATATTTAGTAGTTAGATTTTTTCAAATTTTGCCAGATTTGTAAATAATTATAATAGGCGGAAATTTAAGTGACGTGGAGTTACAGGGGGAAAACTGAATTTCTGAAATTCGGTCAGTATGTTTGAGAGCTACTAAAAGGGGTCGGGCGATAAAGCCCATTTATAATCCCCGGCTACGATCTCGTAAAATATTAAGCTGTGCCAAGTTTTGACAAGGTTTGTTATCGCTATCGTATCCATCAGCCGGCCAGTCAGTCGGTCGAACTTCGCATCCTTCATTTTTTGGTGTACCAAATAAAATATACTTCTACTCCTTTGGATACATGTATAAAAACACAACTTTCTGAAGTCAGTGGCTCACAGATACTTTCAAACTGGTCAATTTATAATTTCCAATCGGATGACTGCAGTAATTCATAATTTTGCTTCATTTATTGAGTTTTACTACGCCCCTTCTTACACTCCTCAAACTTTTTTCTCCAAAATATAAGGATGTTGAGCGAAGTAAGTCAGCTGACTGGCAGAATTTCTGTATTTTATATCTATTTTACATCTAGGTGTACGATAATCTATACGTGACTACCGGTTCTATCTATTCGATGATTATAGTGGTCATTTGTTGGTGGACAAATACTAAACAAATTAAATGTCATTTAGTTATTACACATTACATTTTTGCTTAAATTTAACTGTGGAAATTATTTCTAAAACGATAAAATGATTAGTCTATCATAGATGGAATAATAAATCATTTTTGAACTTTTTGATGAAACATTTTAGTTGTGGTGTGAATTAATGGATCTTTAGATCTAATAGACATTTGGAGAGAAGATTATTTATCATAGTTATATGGAGGCTACTTTATAGAAACCTATCATAGAAACCTTCATTACTATCAGCAAAAGAAAAAAAAAACAGAGACAGTCAGTTTTCACCAGCTTCCCTTCAGGCAATTTTTCTTACCGGCAAGATCATCCGCCATAGAGAGGAACAGGTAGCAATTCACTTAATGCCAGATCCGGACTTTAAGCTAAACAGCTTCTGGTGGAACACAATTCACTTCCTATTGGCCAAACCTAACAGCTTTTTGGCGATTCCATTCTTCCAATTGTTGACATCACTGGTCCAAATTAAGAGGTCATAGGAGATGATTCCTGGCAGTCCTACCAATCACGCAGCAAAACATTCCCGATCATCTATCTTGGCTTGGTAACCTTTTGCACCGGCTCAGTGTGATTCGGCTACGACCGCTTTCACTTGACATTGTCGTAAGTGGTCTATTTTCCATCCAGCCTTATTCAAGTGCTTACAAACGGTATTTTTGTGCTATATTTAGCTTCTGGCCAATCTAAATAGTACTTACATGGTGGTCAGACTTGATGATTTGCATTATTTGTTCCAAATTGGCATCTAAATTAGCAGAATGGAAACGACGAAACCAACATTGTGCATGACTGTTTGCTGCAGTATCATAATTAAAAAAGTACTTAATTTGTCTGCTGCCTAGCTGTGATTTTCTCTTTTATCGAAGAAAAACTGTAAGACGTGACATATTTTCAGTTTGCTGGTGCCCATCTTTATCGCTCATTCATACAATACTGAACCAAGTTTTTTTGAGAACAAAATCGTATCTTTCTAATGTCATTTAGAGATACAGGTTACGAAAGCCATCTATTAGAATAATTACGGATTAACTAAAACTTATATAGAATGTATTTTGATAGAATTTTATATGACAAAAATACAGGTTTTAACAATTTTAAATGCCTCTGTGTTCAGCAAATTCGAATTTTACTTGTATTTTAAGATCGTTTTGCATTTAAAGGGAAAAACAAGATAAATTTTAGTGTATTGTTCATTTACGCCGAATAACAAGTTGGGAACTCTAGACTAGTTGGATTATTCGTAAACATTCACCATGTTATTCCAAAAATGGTAATTTTGACCCAAATGCGCCAGAAGTAAAAATAGTTCCTTTTTCCTTATATTGCATTATGCATTGGATTACGCCAAGTAATTTAATATCGTGAAAATTTTAAATTTTTTTGAAAATTTGACTTTATAAAAATGCAAATTTTGATTTATTTCCACCCATAAAACCATTGAGATACGATAATGTGATTCACCTCATTCTAAACGTAGAAAGGGAGCTCGCTAAAAAGTTTTACCGATTTTATTGAGTACGTTTCCCAAATTCAGAAAAAAATATGCAATGGACCTCATGAATGAGGTGTGTGACGCCTTTTCCCATACAAATGGCTTACACGTTTTCTCTGTTTAGATTCATTGAACTGGGCCCCAACTGTTTGACGATAATTATGAACTCTAGTTTAAAAATCTTTTATTAGACTTATCAGTTACTCGCCTACTTGAAGTATTTGTGATTGTATTAAGGCTCAAACACATGGTCGTGATATGAATTCCTCGTATACTCATTCCTTACGTGCTAAATCAGACGCAGCAAGATGGGGTCGTAGAACGACAGAGAAGAGAGCACAGCACACAGTTTTGTTGTGTAGAACAAACTTTTGGTACGTTACCAAATACTGGTGCAAGAGAGCGCATAAAACCGAGACGCCTGAATATATCTTTTCTATGAGTAGTATGGATATGTATGTTCTAACTCAACTAGCTCCATACAAAAGACGGTTCTAAGTCGACCAGAGTTGCCATATCGACAAACTATGTCGAAAAATATGTATGTTCTAACTCAACTAGCTCCATACAAAAGACGGTTCTATGTCGACCAGTGTTGCCAACGTTTTCCAAAAAAAGCGCTAAAATACGGTTCTAAGTCGAAAAAAAGCGCTAAAA
>JAHXMU010000027.1:662645-717361 GCA_019455685.1 Philornis downsi
TTTTTTCGACTTAGAACCGTATTTTAGCGCTTTTTTTTGGAAAAAGTTGGCAACACTGGTCGACATAGAACCGTCTTTTGTATGGAGCTAGTTGAGTTAGAACATACATATTTTTCAACATATTTTGTCGATATGGCAACTTTGGTCGACTTAGAACTGTCTTTTGTATGGAGCTAGTTGAGTTAGAACATACATATCCATACTACTTCTATGCTCGGTTCGACTAAACCGCCATCTAAAGAAATACCAGTACAATTTACGATCTTCCACAAGTGAATCTATCTAAATATCAATATTAGATTTTCACTAATGTTGTCAACAACACTTACTTCTATGCTCGGTTCGACTAAACCGCCATCTAAAGAAATACCAGTACAATTTACGATCTTCCACAAGTGAATCTATCTAAATATCAATATTAGATTTTCACTAATGTTGTCAACAACACTTGCACATCGCAAATGTAGGACAAACCAACACGTTTATTTATTTTCATTATCTGAATTTTACACTGGCACTGAATAGAAATGCATTCGCAATGATCTGCTTTCACTTGCAACAATCGTTATCAATCTGAGTTCACCACATTGCTTATAAATTTAGTGCACATTCCAATTGTCAGGCTCTTTTAGTTACACGGATTATGTTAAATTGTCACATGAATGTTGCCTAAGTTTCCATAACTGATACTAACGCACCGTTGTGATTAAAAAAACGTTTTATTAATTTGTTATCATATGACACGAGTCAACAATATTGTGCACGTGTCTGGACTAGGGTAAGACCAAAGTTAGTACAAAATAAAAAGTTAAGAGACGTCATAAAATTAAACGACACTCAACGTGTGTACTCACATATCGTGACGTGGATTTGACGGTAATTGGGAAAATGAAATGTATTTTTAATAACATACCGTAAAAAGCTTAACTAGATTCAGTTTATCATATCAGTATATCAAGGGTTTATATTCAACAAGGTTTATGGCATCTGTTTACGAGGATGAATTTTGGAAAGCAAAGTCAACTTTTATATCTTCACTTGAGGGTATACTCGTATACCATTTGATACGGCAACAATGTAACATTCAGAAGGAAGCGTTTAAAGCGTAACAAACATCTTTTTATCAAGACTTCCTAAGTTGATTAAGTGATGTCTGGTTGATAGACTCGATAACGGATTAAAGTCGAAATCGATTTTTTTTAAACTTAGCGCACCCTAACAATTTGCCTAATCGTAGCCGATTCTTATAAATGGGCCTTACCGATCTGCCCCTCTGGTACCTCCAATAATAGTTAAGATATTTCCTGTTGTGCCATTTTATGACTCATAATTTTCTATAAATCTTAAGGAAACCCGAGCCAGTAACTATGCCCTTTCTGGTACTTCCATACAAATGATCGGTTTAACCCGTATATTCTTAGCTGCAAATCTTTCAAGCATTTGTGTTAAATTCAGTGTTGCGGATTGACTTATTTATCGAAGCTTAATTTTCTTTCTGTAATCTCAAATTCGTAGACTGCAGTTGCTTTTTTTTTTCAATTGTATATTAAAATGCTTGGTAAAATTTTAACAAATCAAACAGATAAGTACTCTCTGCCCAGTAATTCCCATAAAAATTACCTAATTCAAGCCGCTGCACTTTTGCATCAATATTAGATTAAAATTTCTGTATTGACTCTCGCCAATTTTTTTTTGGCTTGATTGAGGCGCCCGTAAAGACTTGCAAAACTAAAATTTGATGCATAGAAGGGTATTTTTTCGTAAAAAAAAAAAAATACGGAAAAAAATATATTACAAAAAAAAAAAAAAATATTTGTGGACAAAGTGCACTAAGGAAAGAAACTTAAAACGATACCATGGACTCGAAATTACCATTTTTACATAAAAAGGTGAACGCTTGAATAATCAATTCTTTAATATGAATTATTTGAGAATACACACAGTTTGAAATCGTTCAAACAAACGATTTTTCAGTTCACTACCAGGTATGACCGTTATATGTCTTTTTAATATCCTTATAAACAAAAAACCTCACTCGTTTGCCACACTTTACGCTTCCAAAAAGGAAGAACGACTTTGACTATTTTTTTTTTATTTCAAAAAGCTTTTGTTTAATCATGTAAATCTATCACATCGTCTTCAAAGGAGTCCCCCTTGGATATAATATAGGTACACTTGTCTACGTTTTTACCGACCTTCGAAACATGCTGAATGCCACCTTCTAGTATGGTCTTCAGATATTGCTGCTAGTCACGTGGAATCTATTCAGTTGACTCTAAACGGTATCCCCTTAGTGATCTTTCAATTTCAGGAAATACAGGGTGGCGCAATAGAACGTGCATATTCAAAAAATAGATTAAAAAATAAATACAAAAGGTATGGTTGAAATAAATCTGAGGCATTGTAGAGTAATAAATGGAGTTTATTTTTTAAAAATAACATCATCTAAATGGTGACCCTCTCTACGACGGCACTCCTCTAACCGCAAACGAAAATTATTGACAACTTTCTTCAGTAATACTGGTGTAATGGCTGCCATTTCACCACGGATATTCTCCTTGAGCTGAACGATGTTTCTTGGATTATTACTATAGACTTTGTGTTTGAGGTATCCTCACAAAAAAAGTCAAGAGGCGTCAAGTCTGGACTACGTGGGGGCCATGGGATATCACCTCTTTTCGAAATCAGTCTGCCAGGGAACATCTGCTTCACCACCGCCATGGAGTTTTTTGATTTGTGACAGGTAGCTCCATCTTGGTGGAACCAAGTTCTGGAATTCACTATTCTTGAACTTTCAATTTCTGGAGCCAAAATCCGTCCAACATCTCAACATAGCGTTCCGTATTAACCGTGACGTTTTGGCCCCGCGTATTTTCGAAGAAAAAAAGGACCAATTATTCCTCTGCCAGAGATTGCTGCCCATACTGTCACTTTAGGACTATGCAATAGTTTCTGGTGTTTGCTTCTGGGATTTTCACTGTTCCAGTAATGACAATTTTGACGGTTTACGAACCCATTCATAAGGAAATGAGCCTCGTCAGAGAAAAGGATGTTGTCAAAATTGGAAAAACGATTAAGCATTTCATTAGCAAATGCGAGCCTTGCTATTTTCAGACTCTTTCAATTCTTGTGTTAATTGCAGCTTATATGGATGCAGTTTAAGATCCAATGTTAAAATTCGTTGCAAACTTCGTCGCGATAATTGTAAGACAGACGATCTCTTGCGAGTCGACATTTGTGGATTTCCTCGTACTGACTCCATAACTCTCTCAACATTGTCTTCGGTCCTAGATGTTCTTGGGCGACCATTTGCTTGTGGTTTAAATGTTGAACTGGTGAAATCGCTTTACCCATATTTTAATTAAATTAGCACTCGGAGCTTCACTAATTCGCCGTAGTCCATATTATAGTCGCCTAGTAGCAATGTATGAACGAGAGTTCTCGTAAAATGCGCGACACTTCCCATCGAAGTGATTCATGGCGACTAAAACTCCACGAGCCCGCCAACCCAACGATAATAAGCGGCCCCCCGCCTGCGCCTTTTCTACCCCGCAAAAAAAGATGATGCAATATGCACGTTCTATGTGCCACCCTGTAGGTCGATACGATGTTAAAAAAGTCACAAAGATTTGACGTGCCTGTATTCCAAAAATATAGTTGACTTTTCGTTTGAAATGCCAACATTAACAGCAAGGTCAATAAATCTGAATCGACGAGTTCGCGTACCAAAATTGTGGTTTGTTGGTCATCTGGGGAGTTTTTCGTCCTCAATTCGTTATCGGCTTTCTTTTAACAATTTATGCTACTTTGATGCAGTTTCTCGTTAATATCAATTATTGAGTTGGACAAAACTGAGCATAGCTCAAACATTGAAAACATTTATGATGTGAAACTTGGGAGATACTTGCACAGTGCTCCAATAAAAAAAAAACAACTGTATACAAATACTGCCAAAAATACTCTGAATTAAAGCACAATAAAAGCAGCAAATTTTAAAATTTTGGAAGTGCTCCATTTGAAAAATCAAAATGGTACCCTAAGAGGTGTGGCAATGCAATCAATTTTTATTCACTGTGCTAAATGCCTGATGTGAGCTGAATTATACTGAACATATAAGTTAAATAAGGTAAATTTTTTCTTTAAGAATGTTTTCTTGCTTAACCGTTTTTTGAAAAATTATTCGAATACCCAAAAAATGACAGTCTTTAACAAGTTAAAATTTAAAATTCACAAAAGTAATAGGAATTTAATTTTAATTCAATCAGTATAATAAATTTGAAAATCGTAGACCAATATTTAAATATTGTGAACTTATTGAAGGTATAACCAAAAGGTAGTTCTCTGGAGGAAATAATTACAAAACAACATAATAAATATGAGTAGATTATTATTAGTTTTGTAAAACTCTGTCACTCGTTTTCATCTTTTTTTGACTTGGCACATCTTATAAATCCTTACAAATTACCAGTACACTACAAAGATATGTATATTTTAGTGATAAGTTGGAAAATTTACTAATCACTAATTTTATTACTGTTAGTTTTCAATTTATGCACATTCTCTGGAATGTTTTGGCAATTCTATATGAAACTGGTACATTTCGGCTCATCTGCATTTCGGTCTATAAATGTTACACTTAGGATCATATCTCGTCTATCCGATTGCAATGAAACTTTGACAGATTATTATTTATTTGCATGGTTTGGTTGTTATATGAAGATTGAAGAACCGGATATTTCAATAAGTATGACTTTAGTATGTAAATGAGCTACGATACTACAAAATACTATCTATAGATGTAAAGCCGGTATTTATTAACTTTTTTTATAATAACAATAACAAATAATGATAACAAATTTATATGTTACCATTTAATTTTGCTCCATAGACGAAATTGGAGTAAAATAGGTTTACCCGGTTTTTCCATCGGTCGAATAAACAAAAACTGGATTTTTGAAAAAATTAACATTTTGAGTAACTCGGAAACTAATTTTCTGAAAAAGTCAGGTGTTTAAACACTACAATTACAACGCAATGTAATTGGCGAGAATTTAATTATCTTCAGGCTACGAGTGACGGATTGTAGTGGAAAATCAAATTTCGATAAATCAGTTAATTTGTATGGGAGCTACCGAATGGGCGTGTTAGTATCACCCATTTTCATTCTCAGACTTAGATTACCGGTTGGAAGATATGGTTAAAATCGGTCATTTGCATAGGATGACTAATTGGAAATTATAGAAAATTGATTGAATAAATTTGGCTAAATTTGACGCAACTGATTGAAGCCAAGAATATTATTATTAAGTCGGACATTTGTATGGGAGGCGGCAGAATGGGTGGGACTATTCGATCGACAACGAACAAAATTTGCTTTACAGCAGATTACGGATGAGGAGCTGCAGGCAGGAAAAAGAGTTCGGCCTGTTCATGTAGACAGTACCAGGAGAGGTGAGCCGCTATCGTCAATTTATGATTCTCGACTACAAACTGCGAAAATATTAGTCTGTGCCAATTTTTAAGAAGCCCTATAAACATTAACGTGAGCACCAGTATGCTAGCCAGATGGGGGGACATCATTCATGAAATACATTTGGTCAAAAGATAAGTACTTTAAACGCTTCTTTCTGGGTCTTACATTTTTAGTCTTACCAAATGACGTATACCTTCATTCGTCCGTTTCAAGGTATAAATAAAATATACCCGCGTAAATTAAATTTAAAACTGGATACTGCAATATACATTAGAAATAATATAAGATATCCCAAACTGGAAGTGTTGTCCACTTTTACAGTGACTCACGTATGTATGTATGTATGTATGTTTCTTACCGTCACAGCATTTAAATGTGTGAGTAATCGCTTTTGACTCTGGACCTTTCTTTACTTTACGTAATAATATAAAGATGCAACGAAATTGAAGACACAAAATAAAAATGGTTAATTCGACATAATGCTTAGCTGACATTAATGATGACAGTCACTCTCATAATTTGTTGCAATTTGAAGACTTTTTATGTTCAAATCTGTTTGATTCGAATGAGTTTATTTATGTTTTGACTTGTCAGCTAGCATTATGTCATCTCAAGTGAGCTACGAGACACATCTGATAGTTTAGCTGTGCCTGCTTATTAAGCGTTTCATTGCTGCCACTCACAGTCTCACCGTCGCATTGTGCATGGAGTATCGTTAAGTGGTTTGACCAAATTTCAAAGACTGAAGTAGTTTTAATTGTGCGAACAAAGAAGAGGAAGTCACACATGTACATAACAGTTGTATAACATTTGTGAGTAGGGTTGATTTGCAAACTTGAATTTATATCGTGTAACATTTGCCAACTGTGAAATGAACCATGGCAAATTGTCTCTTTCATTACATTTGTCGTAAAATTAGAATTTCAATCTCACTGAAACTCCATTAAGTGAAATGAAATAAATGAACAATTAGCTTTTATTGTTTGTTATAAATAGCAGACTTCGTGACGCTAACATTTAATGTATAGTTCGATTCCTTTCTTTTAACAAAATATGAACTAAAATGTTTTTTTATGCTCTGTGCCTTCATTGTTATGTACAAATACAGAAAACACGCACACGTATGTACATACATACATACGTACATGTACGTCAATAATAGCGTACCCGTGGAACTAATTTTTGTAAAGCTATTATGTTACGTTTTTCGAACCCATCGTGGATATAAAACAAGATTGTTAAGCCATAACACTGTCTTCGAAATTAATTAATGACGCTGCTTTAAGTGAAGCATAAAAGCACTTGTTTGGAAGCACAGAAGGCGACAAATGCACGCTTACAAATACCCATCAAAGTATTTGAGGTGAAGAACTAAACATTTTGTTGGTAACAAAAACATTCAGAAAATGAAACTCAAAATGCAGAGTAAAGCTTAATGTTAGTGATCATGACCAGTTCCACCTAAAAATTTTACGTGCTTTCGTATAATCATAATGTGGAAAAGAATTTTAGCTGCCGCGGAATAAAGAAAGTGCTCATTTTTTGAACAATCATTTCCAAAATATATTAAACCAAGCATTTGAACAAGTTTCAGTAATACGAAAGCACGAGTATTATTTATTTCATTTTGGCACAAAAATTAGACGCCACATTGTTTTAAACGTATGTAACTCACGATTTTTTCTCATATTTATGTTTGCTCAGACATTGCCACTTTACGCCAAAAAAACTATATTTTTTTGGAGTAAATTCGTTTCCGTTATTAATTTCTCTGGGTTTGCAAGTTTCAACCTGACCGCACTTGTGTCAGCCGGCCGAATTGCGCCTGCCCATAATAGACATTTAAGCCATTACAGATATCTCACTCAGTTGAAGTAACTTACCTCTACCCGACGTCCTCCTACATTGATGCAAAAGTGTGACGGGTGCCAGGAGGACGTAGTACATCGGTAACCTCTTACTTAAAAATATTCGGATTTAAACTGGTAAAATTGTAGCCTATTGAAGTGTTCCGCTTGAAAATTACAGAGGGACCGCTGCTTTCTGTCATATAAATCAATTAATGATAATGCCTGATTCTTGCTAAACTTTACTGAATTTAGTACTGTTTAATAAAAGATATGAATCTTGGGAGATGTAGGTTAAATAAGTCAATTTGTATGGGAGGTACCAGAAAAGGCGTTGTTATATGGTCGATTTCTGCGACATACTTTCCAAAAGTCTAAGTTATGGCGGGCTGCAAATTAAGGACTACAATTAAGAGTGCGTCTAATTCGTCATAGTTTAGCGTATATGTTCGAAAGGTATGAAACTAAGAATACAAATTATATTGGTTAATTGTATGGGAACTACCAGAAAGACATACATTTTCTTTCTCAGAACAAATGTTTATGAAAAGAATGATGTGTTCCAAATCTGACTGAATTCTATACAATTGCTTGAAAGATATGAAGCTAAGAATATTTAGGTTGGGTCGGTTGGACCGATATAGTCCATTTGTAATCGTCGACAATGATATGGCGATATATTGGCACAAAAAATCTTGAAACACATTTGGTCGAAGGATACTTTAAACGCTTCCTTCTTGATGTTACAATAAATGTACTAAATGATATCATTCCTTCGGGTGGAGATAGTTATTAAAAGAAAAAACTGGTTGGAACCCTTAAAGAATGAATGAAAAATTTCTTTGATGATGACCCAATCGAACATGCTGAATCCATTGAGTCACTGAAGCACATACTTACGAAAACAAAATGCAAGTCAAATTTCAAGTGCTATTAAACATTAGCAAAATAATAATTTCGTGAGAAATTGTGTTGTAATATTTTCTAGGTACCCTGTAAATTCCACGCAATTCATGGATGGCATATTTTCAAAAAGAAAAAAGTAATAACAAAACAAACGATTAATTTGAGAGATACTTTTAATTTGGGTTCATGTTTTAATTTAAGCTGGCCCGGTTGAATATTGCTGCCAATTATGTACAATGAAATTAACATTAATTTACATTTAATATGTTTAAAACTAAAAAGCCTTGAATCTCAACAAAAACTTCCGCTTTCTTTTTACCATATCAGCAGTTTAAACAGCGTCAATGAAGTCGGCATGATTTATTCTTTGGATTACATAAGTTTTAATCGTGTGTTTGACTTCAAATTAGATTTGGTTTCCTTTTACATCGTTAAAGTTAACACTTAAGGACTGACTACAAACATACAGTGTAGTTTTGGAAAAAAAATGAGAAAATACATTTCTTTGTTGCTGTTGATTCGGCTATGAATGTAACCAAAGAAAATAATTTTGCAGAGGTGTAGTGTTAATGACAATGAGTTTTGACTCTCAGTTCAAAGATATGAGGGGAGCTGCACAATAGCAGTTAAAAGTGATTCGTGTAGGTTGTAAACTTCTTTTGGGGTAAAGGATTTATTTATTATTAAAATTGAAGTCGCCCTAATAGGCATCAAAAGAGCGTAGAAAGCTTTTATTTACTTACATTTTAAATACTTAAGTTTTTCTGTATATCTCATTGTGAAATAATTTTTATTGGATGTTTTTCCAGATTAGCTTCCTCTTGTCTGGCCTTCGTTGAGCGTGTGCTCTGCTCTGTACGATATGTCGAAAATAAAATTTGTAACTTCTAACAACGTACAGTAAAAATGCAAGGAACAAAATTGTGCGACACATAAGACCGACACACTGTGGTTCTTAGGAACACATGCAACATACATATATTAATAGTGGAAGTCTAATGGATCTGATCGAAACTGCTCTTCATTGGAATGCCATACACTTGCAAGCTTTATTTCTTTACTGCGATGCGAACGAAATACGCAATCAGACGAATTGATTTATATACGAGTATACCTTCACTCGACGTCCTTCTGTTGGCTGCAAGAAATGTTCTGAAGTAAGGCACAATAAAAAAAAGAAGTCCTCCGTTCAGGAAATGTAGAATGCCAAAATCGGCCAATTTGTATGTATGGTATACTAAGGGGCGTGTTTTAATCATAACATATGTATGATATAAATACAGGGTGGCGCAATAGAACGTGCATATTTAAAAAATAGATTAAAAAATAAATACAAAAGGTATGGTTAAAATAAATCTAAGGCATTGTAGAGTAATAAATGGAGTTTATTTTTTAAAAATATCATCATCTAAATGGTGACCCTCTCTACGACGGCACTCCTCTAACCACAAACGAAAATTATTGAAAACTTTCTTCAGTAATACTGATGTAATGGCTGCCATTTCACCACGGATATTCTCCTTGAGTTGAACGATGTTTCTTGGATTATTACTGTAGACTTTGTGTTTGAGGTATCCCCACAAAAAAAGTCAAGAGGCATCAAGTCTGGACTACGTGGGGGCCATGGGATATCACCTCTTCTCGAAATCAGTATGCCAGGGGACATCTGCTTCACCACCGCCATAAAGTCATTTGATGTGTGACAGGTAGCTCCATCTTGTTGGAACCAAGTTCTGGAATTCACTATTCTTGAACTTTCAATTTCTGGAGTCAAAAATCCGTAGAACATCTCAACATAAAGGACCAATTATTCCTCTGCCAGAGATTGCTGCCCATACTGTCACTTTAGGACTATGCAATGGTTTCTGGTGTTTGATTTTGGGATTTTCACTGTTCCAGTAATGACAATTTTGACGATTTACGAACCCATTCATAACGAAATGATCCTCGTCAGAGAAAAGGATATAGTCAAAATTGGAAAAGCCATTACGCATTTCATTAGCAAATGCGAGCCTTGCTATGAAGTCAGACTCTTTCAATTCTTGTGTTAATTGCAGCTTATATGGATGCAGTTTAAGATCCAATGTTAAAATTCGTTGCAAACTTCGTCGCGATAATTGTAAGACAGACGATCTCTTGCGAGTCGACATTTGTGTATTTCCTCGTACTGACTCCATAACTCTCTCAACATTGTCTTTGGTCCTAGATGTTCTTTGGCGACCATTTGCTTGTGGTTTAAATGTTGAACTGGTCTCTTCAAAACGCTTTACCCATATTTTAATTAAATCAGCACTCGGAGCTGCACTAATTCGCCGTAGTCCATATTATAGTCGCCTAGTAGCAATATATGAACGAGGGTTCTCGTAAAATGCGCGCACGCAAAATGCGCGACGCTTCCCGTCGAAGTGATTCATGGCGACTAAAACTCCATGAGCCCGCCAACCCAACGATGTAGGCGCACTCCGCCTGCACCTTTTCTACCCCGCAAAAAAAGATGATGCAATATGCACGTTCTATTGCGCCACCCTGTATATATATGTACGTATATATATGGAAAATTTGGTAATCGATTTTTCTCCAACATTGTAGAGAAGCATAAAACAATTTAATAGATAAAAATATGATTCATAAATATTTATTGAACGTTTGTATATTCAATTTTCATAGCAACCTTCCACCAACTTTAATTAAATTTTTATGAATATGACCCATAGATTACTACATTCGACTAATTAGAAATTACAGAGGATTGATAGAATTTTGAAAACTCGATAAATGTTTATGGGAGATACCAGAAATCGGTCAATTTGTGTGAGAGGTTCCAGAAGACGTGAGCCAAAATAGACCATTCACAATTATTGGTTACGATCTGCTAAAATATTGGGCTGTGTTATGTTTCAGAAAGTTTTCTAAACATGTACCCAGTTATCGTGTCCAAAATTGTCATTTATTAATTTTTCCTTCTCATATTTTAAAAACGCCGTGTTGAGCTTTTGCTCTCTGCCATACGCTAAGTCAAAGTTGAAAATTTTAACTTCCTACTACGTACAACATATATTAGGATGAAATCATATTTGAGCGACATTTGCATTTTAAAATGTCTTCAGAACTTACCTTGCTCTGCCAAATTACGATACATGTTCAAGTTTTAAACGAAAATATGAAAGGCATTTTCAATTTAAATTGTTTTAGATTATATGTGGTACATTTTCCCCCCTGTGTTTAGTTATATTGTAAATTTTCAAAAAGAAATCGAAATTATACAGCTAATTTTGAAAAAAATTTGAAAAAAAAATTTGGTTCAAATTTTCTTACGAGTATTTTTTTTTAAGAAAAACGCAAAGAAAGTAGTTAAAAGCTTAATTTATCATGAAAATTTCTGCATAGAATATTTAAAGGACCTTTATAAATTAATTATATTTTTTCATTGAATCTTATGTGAATAAAAGGAAAGATTCGGCTAACCGATTTATCCATTTTTATATTATTTTTTTAATGACGCTTTACAATTTAGGTAGTAAATTAAATTTGTAATTGCTTCTTTGTGAAATAAACATAGTAGTCGTGGTCTTAGCTTCAAATGCTTGATGCATTTTTCGGATTTCAATGAAATTTGGCACTCACCATGCATTCCGCAAACTTAATTTTAAGACTGCAAATTTACTGCAGTATTCGCCCCTTCTAGTACTTCCAATATAATAGATCGATTTAGGTTCGTATCTTTTTTTCCGGTGCATTGAATTCAATCAAACTTGGACGCGCTAAGCGTTTGGTAAAAATTATGTCAGTGAGTGAGAATGGACAGCATTGTTAAGTCTTTTTTGATATATCCAACACAAGTTTAACGACTTCCATGAAAATTCTGTTTTTCCTTATCAATTTATAATAAATAGGCTGCAGTAACCTTTTAAAACTGGGAAAAGTGGGCCTAGTAACCACACCCCTCCTGGGATCTCCCATATAAATGCACCGATCCAGCCCATATCTCTCAAGTAGATGAACTGAATCCAGTTAAATTTGGCGTCTTATTGTTTTCCTTCATTATTTGGTTCTTGCTGCAGCTTCCTTTCGCAACCTTAGCTTATCTTTACGCACAAACAAAATATAATTAGAATGACTTTTTCTCATAAATTTGAACTAACGCCAAGTCTAGTTTTTAAGTAACGAATAAATAGTAAAAAAAATATTCTAGGCTTAGTGCTTTAATAGTCAAGCTTCTTCCTATTGGATCAATTTTCGTACCAAATTTCTGCTATTTCCCTCGTTTAGTCCTCTATCATTTAATTTTGTTGTTATTTTTTTCGATATATATTCAGAATACACAGCCATGGTTGTCTACGATGATATCAATTTACTGGATTGAACAATAATGATGAAACTATATTATCAAAATGATCGTTATTGGCAACATTGCGTTCGTTACTGTCGCGCTAGACGTGATGACCCTTTAAAGTCGATTCCACAGCATTTGGAGGCCACATTCTACCTAATTTTGCATAGACATTTGGGTCGTATAAGATCCAACTGAGCAGTTGAGGAGCTCAGACATAATGAGCGTAGACAACGCCAACTAGGAATCAACGCGTTTGGAAGAGGAATCCAATTTTAGCCGAAAACTCATCTTTAGCAACGAGGCGCTTGTTTGAATGAAATCCCTTATTAGCAAACAAAATTCCCGCACATAGGACGAAGCCAGTGCGACTAGGATCGCTTGGTTGCAATACATCCACAAAAGGCTACTGTTTAGTTCGGATTTTGGGCCGGCGACATCATTAATGTGTACTATTTTGAAATCAAAATTGATAAGGCCCACGGCGAGCGCTACAGTTAACTACTTGTAAACAAATGATAATCATTTTAATCGAAACTAGCCGACTTAACAAAGTTTAGAAAAATGTTCTTTATTTTTCAACATAATCTCCTTTTATCTCGATATACTTTATCCAGCGATGTTCAATAGCTTCTATACTCTGTGTATAGTAAGAACTGTCAAATCATAGTATACGAGTGCATTAGCATAATAGTTGCCATTGATGGGTTTTCCTTTCTGAAAATAATCAATAAAAATCAACCTTGCCTGCAAATGAAACCGTCTTTGCCTTCTTAGGACATGATATTTACATTCCAGTCCAATTTTTTCCTTATTTACAAGTTCACAGAGATCGTTTACATTTGATTGCTGAAATATAAATACTAAACTACGTGGCGCCTTGAAACTTAAAACACATGTTTCATAAGGTTGCCACTTTTTTCTCAACTACTGCTACCATCTGATCGTCAGGTCGATTTGTTTTGGTACCGCCCTCGTAAAATTAAATTGTTATATCGAAAGAATACGCTTTTATGCTTAGAAATAGCGCTTACTGAAACCCCTGTTTTCCCAGACTGGCCTATGCTTCATCTTACATCTTTAATAGTATTTAGTGTAGTAATGATTTCTATTTTAATTTAACAAATGACATTACATCTCGTGAATCTGGACCAACGCGAAGAGTGATGGCGTCTAATTAGCTTTAAATGTACGACGTTAAATACAGACATACGAACATATTTATAAATGGTGGCATAAACCAAAAGTACTCATAATTATTTTGGCTTGGCCTTTGACGGCTTGGCAGCGTAGTTAGCTGTTTGGCCCCCAGTATGGTGCAGTAAAAATGATGTCAAGTTCACATTAAGCTGTTAACCAAACCAAATTTTGTCGACTGTGTGAAACTGTGAACTATTTTAAAACCACCGACTCGCTTATTCATATCTCGAACAGATTGAAGGTCGATGTTTCTCTTTACAAGATAAACATTTTAATTTTCAGCTGTTTTATTTATCTAAGATGAAAATTAGCATTAAATCAGTCCACTATTATCATTGCATGTTAGAAATTTCACTTTTCATAGCGCTCAATACATTTGTGGTAGGCTGTTGGAAACAAATTTCTAATTTAGCCCCGTCCATGGATGTTCACCATTTATGTGACTATCGTTCAAATGACATCGTTTTATCGATAATACTGCCTTTTACCACTATTTGAGTTACATGCCTTCAAAGAATTGTTTTATCAACGGTAAAAAATTTGTTATGGTTTCTTACATAATGAGTTCCTTGACTTGCCCGATTTGAGCGAAATTTCATAGAGGAATATTTGATCTAATGAAATCACTTCAAAAACGGAGGATTGGGGTTAGCTCGCACTCATATCACACGAACAACTCGAATAAGAATGAGGAAAATCTGATCCGATTTTGATTAATGCAGTTACTTATTGCGCACGTCATTACGAATACCCGTAATAATAAATAATAATAATAACAAATAATAAATTCGTTGATGACTGCTTTGGAGGAAACCTATAATTTCACTTCGAGTCAGACTAAGGGTGACTACACTCTTCGGGATATAGGTGCATGCAATTTATAGATTTTGGCCCCAACTTTCCAAAATGTCGCATTCACAAAATATGTTGATTCAATTCTGGTGCAGGTAATTTTTCCATCAAACATTAGTATGTTTTTCGCCTTTTTTCCAACACTGAAACCTGAGGAACTCACATTTTACGCCGTAATATGTTCGGTAATATATTTATAAACTTGAGAAATGAAATAAAAATAAAAAAAAAACACTAAATTTTACAATTTCGCAAATATAAAATGCACTATGACGTAAAAACATAAATTATTCCGATATTAGTGTTAGAGATCAGTACCAAAAAAAGCTGGCAATGCCGCTAAATTATTTTAAGGGTAAAGAATGTCTCATGGAATTTTTTTCTCGAGGAAAGAACATAGTACCTAGCTTAACTGGTAACTGCGATAAGAAAATTAAAAAATCATGTGCTCCAGTTCAATAGTACTGGTCACACTTATTTTATTTCTAGCGTTATTAGTCAATAATTTTCCCATTTGTACAGAATTATCTTCTGGTAATGCGACCGCCCAATTTTGTGAATACGTTAGTTCAATAAGGATATTGTTTATTTTTTCACTTTGCACGTTCTCTACCGCAGGTTAATGCCACGTAACATCTTCCAACAAATAAGAAGACCAACAAATAAGAATTCGTGGCTATTGCGCATACATTTCGAGCGTCAGACATATCGATGTAAGAATCAACTGTTCGAGTTATTGAGTAATTCACAGGTTTAGTAAAGGCTTCTCAAACTGATAAATTTGAGAAGTTTTCCCATGTACTATTTGATTTTATACATCGTGCAATATAAATGAAAAGTGCCAAGTTATGTCATTCTATCTACACCAAATAATAATATTCACCTGAGACTCCATACGGTGTCCAAAAAATAAAACCAATTTCTTTTTTTAAAACCTTAATTTATTTGTTCAAATATATCTCATTGCCTTCAAAGTATTCCTCTTCGGACATAATACACTTATGTCAACGTATTTTCCAATCCCTGAAGCATTCCTAGTAGTCACCTGCCGACAGGGCCTTCAGAGCGCCCTTGTAAATCTACTTGAACCTTGTCGATCAACTCAATACAGCGTATAATATTCAAGTTTTATTTTGTGCACGAACAAAGCATTACCTTAATTTGTAAGCATCTAATCTTATCGGACTTGCTTCACATTTGGCACGTTTTTTATTCAACTGGTAGGTTGTTTTCGGCATTGGTCGTAAATATAGATCCAAATCTTACCTCCCGTAATATAATGTTTTATAACGAGCTAGTAGCCAGTAACTATCGCTTGACAGGTAATAACGCGTCGGCCTTTAAGAAAAAAATGGAGTGTTTTTGGTACTAATCGGGATTCGGCGCGTCTAAATCTTAAAATATCATTTAGAATTAATCATCATTAACCATCAGCAACGTCAAAGGTTCGTTCCCGACCTTCTTTGAACTGCTTATCCCACTTGAATTGTTTATACTTTTTCCTATAAATTCAGTTCAGCAAAGGCCTTCTGCATCATTCTAAATGTTTCCACAGCGGAAAATCCATTCCGTTAAACAAATTTGATGCAACATCTTTGTTCAACGAAATCACACATTGTAAAAATCGTCAAAATTAGCCAAGCCAAGCGTAGCTCGAACATTAATGATATGATCTGAAATTTTTCAGATTTCGATGTTTATTATACGGCTCTAACTTTTTGCCAACATAAAAATATATGCATTTCGTGTCATCATAAAAATATATGCTTATTTTTCCCTTTCCATCCGCACGTGTGTTGAACGCACTATAAATTATGAACCGCATGAATTCAGCCATCTACATTTTAGGACGAACACATTTCACTGGTCATGTCCGAATTTAGGGACAATTAGTCCAATATAAAAAAAAACTTTCCTACACATAGACTGGATCCACTTCCAGAAAAATGGAAATTTTTCAAAATTTTATCACCAACTTTACCATTTGTTGATTATCTAAGACAGTATACGACAGTAATTGACAAATATTAAAAAGAACTATCTGAACTCACATACTTTTTTAGGGGATGGCCCTAAATGTGGGTATGCGATGAATGCAATTGAATTGAAGACATGTGTGTGCGAACAAGTGGATCAAATAGATCATTTGAATGAATAAATCGTTCAAAGACCATAATCAACCATTTGTTTTAATTGAATGAATAAAGTGATACCAAGAAGTATACGGTTTACATCGGTCAATATATATGGCAAGTATCAATATGGCTCATTCTCATAAGTAGACGGAATGGGTACAGTAGGAGGTAAATGAGTCAAAAAGTATTCCTCCATCTATTCGCAATTTATCGTATATACCGTATCAGGTGGTAGGTATGGGAGAAATGGGTCAAAGTATTAGGTGCGCAACTAAGTTCCCGCTGTTTGCCAGTAGATGGCGCCAGCTGTAGTGCTAGTCTATCCTGCTATAACCTAAACGTCATGAGCCAAGCTTAGTCATATAGTAAACATATCGCCTCGGCATAACAGTGATTTTCTTTTGGCGTCGTATTCTTTTTGGTTGAAGGAACACGAAAAACCTTCGAAGACACTGATTGACGGTATTGCCTGATGGGGATCTGTGTCAAACGCAGGTAGAACTTGCTTCAGTATTAGGAGTTACCCACCAATCCATTTCCAAGCGATTGCAAAAGCAAGGAACTTGGGTTCCTTATGAGTTGAAGCCAGGAGACAACCGCTTCAGCGACAAAAAAGGAAGAGTTTTCTTCGTCGTATTGTAACGGGTGAACAAAAGAGGATTCATTACAGCAATCCAAAGAAAATAAATTCATGGGGGCTGCTCGGTCATGCTTCTACGTCGTCGCCTCGGCCGTATATTCACAATGTGAAGGTTATGCTCTGTATTTTGTGGGACCAGGTCGGTGTTATTTGTTACGAGCTATTGAAACCAAGCGAAGCCATCACTGGGGATCGATATAGATTTCAATTAATGTGATTGAGCCGATCTCTGCTCGAAAAACGCCCACAATATGCGGAGAGACATGAAAAAGTGATTCTTCAGAATGACAACGATCGGCCTCACGTGACCAAGCTTATTAAAATCTACCTGAAAGTTCTGAAATGGGAAGTCTTACTCCATCCGCCATAATATTCAGACACTGAGCCATCCGATTATCACTTGTTTCGTTAGATGGCACACCGTCTGGCAGTTCCACTTATATGACGACAACAAGGAATGGCTAGATTCGTGGATAGCCTCAAAAGATGAACAGTTTTACCGCGTAGATCGAGATTTGCCAGAAAGATGGGGGAAAGTAGTAGCCAGCGATGGGCAATACTTCCAATGAATCATTTGTAAACATGTTGTCATAATAAAGTTGCGTTTTTTTTTTAAATATCAGTGAGAACTTTTTTGCGTACCAATAACATATATCTTTTTTTGTATTAAAATGTATAAAAAGTACGAATTTTTACAAACTAAGTCCACATATCGTGCTACTGTGTAACGTCCATTTGTAAACCCTCCTTGAATGGGCCGCTTTCTGACGGCACCGATGGAACTTAGTTTGGGTATTGGTGATATATATATCACCAAGTGATCGGCAATGTTAAAATGTGTTTTTCATTATGCGTGTTTCCGTATTATCTTAGCAATGGCACGTACAAAGTAGGGGTACACATTTAGTATTAAATACTCTAGTGGGTGATTAATCTAATCCGATCGAGAGAAAATGCGAATTTGGAAATGTCTTATGCAAACTACTTCGATTTGAAGTATGTCATGTACAATAACATTCAGGTTTTAATCTCATTAATCAAAATTAATAAACTCTTATAGGTGTTGTATAAAAAAAAATTATAACCCATTATGTGCAACACGTGTTCATAAATCTTCTTGCTGACAAAGATTATTAACATTCGTTCAAGGATCTAATTTTTATATGTAAAATATTTTGGCTTCGTTTATTTCCAGCACTCTGAACCACGTTTTTTTTATATCCACCACCATAATGCTTTTCAATTTGCAATTCTATTTGCAACAATTAGAAATGACTATCAAAGATACCAAATATTGTATACGTGAACGTCACTATCGTCTATATCGCTCTAACAATAGCCTTCCGTCGCTGAGACAGTGGAGGTTACATAGCTTGACACAGATAGCTAAAATTTTGCATAAAAATATCGCATAGTCATAGAGAGGTTAAATTCGAATTTGGCAAAAATCGGCTCAGTTGCAAATAACTTGACTATGAGCATTATTCTGAATTTTTTTAACAATTTTATCATTTAAAAGATAACGATTGCAACATGCTGTGGAAAGCAGTCGTATAACTGTTGAACGTTGTTATTGAAAAATTCATTTATCTGGCGATGGGTAAGTACCACCTTTTCGTAATGAAACGCAAGCGGGTCATGTGGAAGAAACAATTCTATTAGGAAATTACTTGCCGATACAAGGACTAAATCCACTGTTGTTTCCCTCTGTGTTCCATTTATTCATTAACTACACGCTGACAACAGCTTAAAAGAATGGAAGCATGAAGAACACCCAATCTTATATATTTTTGTTAGGTACTAATTATACAGGGTGGGCCATAAGGGTGTTGGCGGTTTAAATATTCAATTAAAAAAAACTACGAAACATAAAAAAATATATATTTGTATTTTTAAAAAGTAGAAGCATGGGAATTTTTAAGACTTAAAAATAATGTTGTCCAAATGGCTTCCCTCGGCTGCTTGACACTCTTGAAACCGAAGTCGCAAATTTTGGAACACTCGTTGAAAAGTTGTTCTCGGTATTTTGTTACTTTCCTGAATAATGTTCCTCTTCAACTGCTCTAAATTGGTCGGATTATTCTCGTAGACTACCGATTTGAGGTAGTCCCGTCGAAAATAATCGCATGAAGAGAGATCGGGGCTACGTGGGGGCCATTCAGTATCCCCCCTTTTCGAAATAAGTTTTCCAGGAAAAACATTTTTCAGCAGCTCTATGGATACCCTAGCCGTACGACATGTGGCCCCATCCTGTTGAAACCACATCCTCGAGGTATTGCCTTGAAGTTCTTGCAAAGCTGGCACCAAAAAGTCTGCTAGCATGTTGCAATAATTGTTCGTTCTAACCGTCATCGCATGCCCTCTTTCGTCCTCAAAAAAGTATGGTCCAATAATACAGGTTGACGTTATCCCAGTCCACACGACAAGCTTAGGGCTGTGAAGTGGACGTTCATGCAAGCGTCGGGGATTAGTCTCGGACCAGAATCGATAATTTTGCTTGTTCACATGGCCATTAAGGTGAAAATTGGCCTCATCACTAAAAATCACGTTGTTGAAATTGTTGAACCGCTCTAGCATCAAATTGACAAAGTTAAGTCGGTTATTGGCATCATCGGGTTTTAATTCTTGGACTATCTGAATCTTATAAGCCTTCAAATACAAATCACGTTTCAAAATTTGTCGTAAAGTTGTTCTTTTGACATCCAAAGACTAACTTCTCTTACGTGTTGACTGTTGCGGATTTCGCTGAACTGAAACACGAACACGCTCCACAATGTCGGCTGATCTTGCAGACAGCTGTTGAGCCTGTTGTTTCGAACATTCTGATCCATTTTCGTATCACATTGGCGCTTGGAACTTCACTTAAATCATGTAAACCGTGTTCATGCCGATACAAACGTCGTGCAGTAATCGCCGATTTATTGTTTTCGTAATACGCTCGGACACAAAATGCACGCTGCATTCCCGTGTACGGCTCCATGGCGACTAAATTTCCAGGAAGCGGCGCAGCGAACAACATATCCCCCCGCCACCCCGCGCCACACGTTACCGAGAAATTGAAGAATTAAATCGCCACCACTCATATGGCCCACCGTGTAGTTGTTAGATAATGTAAAGACTTATCTCAACTCATTATTAAAAAATTGCTAAAACCAGACATTGTCATATTAGTGACGAAAAAATAACGTTTTTCATACCTGATGAACGAATTGGTCTTGTTATTTGATAGTTCATAGGTCCGAAAGGGACTTCAATTTAAATACGAGTAGATTTGTAAAAGACTGCCAAGTTGCAGGCGCTTTTTTGAAAATTAATAAAAACTTAAGTGACTGAATGTTTAACGGTAAAAATGGGATATGCCGATATTTTATGGCCCTCTCCACTTGTTTAATTTAAAGCAGACGCAATTTTTAATTGGGATTTTTTAAATGTTTGTGGATTTAGCGCTAAACAATCTGTGAGCTTATACTCGCTTATGATTGTTAATATGACAAAAAGAGGATTCCAGTTGGAAAACACGTCACTGTCTTTTCACTATTAGTGCAGCTTTTCATTAAGTCGGACTAACGGCTCAGGCTCAGTGCTTTTCTTTTGCAGTGGAATGACTGGATTGAACACAACACATCTTCATTCCAAGTTGACTGCTTGAAGAATCAACTTACTTAGATGCTGCAACATAAACTTTGCTCACTTTTCTACCGCGTACGTGACAGGTTTGCAAGTTTACAAACTGGAGCAACCATTTACTATCGCAAGGAATGATATTGGCTAGCATACCAATGATTAGAAGCTAGACTAAACCATATAAGCACAAGATACAAACTGCCATCAACGTCTGCAGGAATCCAGTTCTAAAGTTGGGTCACAGACACAAAAGATATCGACGACCATACGCTTCTCTTGTTCATATTCGACGACCACATACGTCTCTCATTTGTATCCATTTTCTATTTGTTGTTCTCGGGGCAACTTTTCCATGTGGACGGATGAAACAACAGCGAGCAACATACGCAATTTCTAAGTTAACGGCTTAGAAAACTGTTACACTGTGGCTTTTCCAATTACTATTGTTGCAATTTCTAGCTCTCTCTCTCTCTCCCCCTGCCTCTCTTGCTTCCTACAGATATAAACTCCAATTTATCAAGAAATGAATTTAGAGCAATTTTCATTTATACGATCACATTTACCAACATGAATTAAATTCTGTTTCTTTTCCTGTTCACCAATAACTGTCAGTGTGGATATGCAGAAACGGCAGTTTATTATTAACATATTTAGACATTTAGTACAATTTTCACGTTTAGAATCAAGGGTAGCCCAGCAGTTATCTTTTGCGGGGAGCGGTCTCGATGAAGGCGATCAGGTGAAAGTTTACAGTTGAACCATTTGCGATTAGGTTATTAAGCATCATGAAAATAGTAATACACAACTTAATGGGCTTGTGAAAGTTACCAGAAAAAGTTATTGGGATTGTAAGTAATCGCAGAACATGGAAATAACTCATGTAAATAGATCTGGTGAACTGACTTACAAACATCAACACTCATTGTCCTTTTGCATTGGTGAAAAAGTACGAAGTACCAGAAGGAAAGATTTGAATCTAAAAGTGTATGGTCGAAATTTGATAAACGAAAGAGATCATCTGATCGATTTTTTCACATTTGACCCAGCGTTACAGTAAATGATTTCGACAAAAATTTTAGTTACTCCAGTTGACGTATTAGGATTTAAAAGGAGACAATAATGCGGTTCATTTTCATTCTCAGTTCAGCTAAATCGGTCATTTGAATGGGAGGTACCAGAAGGGGTTTAGTTACTCGGTCGATTTTTTTAAATTATGGCAGATACTATAAGGAAATACAAGTAGGAAAAATTAGAATTTCAGAAAATCGGTCAATAGGTATGGGAGCTACTAGATGGATAGTAACAATGTGCTCCATTTTCTCTTTCTGGCATTACTTAACACTTAATGTATACCAAATTTGATTGGGTTTAGTGCAACTATGCAGCAGACATAAACCTAAGAATATGTGAGTTAAATTATTTATTTTTATGGGAAATGCCAGAACGGGCATGGTTGACCAGTTGATTTTCTCAATTGTTACCAAATCCCATAGAGCAAAATAATGGACAAAAATTCAGATCGTTACAGTCTTTGAGTTAGAAGTTACAGGGAAAACATCAAATTTTGCAAAATCGGCAATTTGTATAGGAGGCATCATACGCAGCCCATTTTCAATCTCCAGCTACGATTTGACAAAATATTAGGCTGTGTTGAGTTTTAAGGAACTTCATAAAGATTCACGGCCGTTATCGTATCAATCAGATCGCCAGACAAGTAAACGGACATCGCTTAATCGACCTAAAACGTCATGGAACACATTCAATCACAAGATACTTGGCCGAATCAAATGACATATCTGCATTCTTACCGGCGAAAATATAAAAAACTACGCTTGTAATTGAAATATGAAAAATCTGTGGAATTTGACTTCTATTCATTGTGATAACAGAATGTGCACTGTCCAGTTCACGAGTCTAAATTCTATTGAACCATTTTAATATTTGTAATTACCAAAGATTTTTTTGTTGTCGAACTTCAAACTTGTTTTTGGTTTAAGTTATTTCAATCGAAAAGTTTTAATTTATATTCATTCGGTTAGAGCAGTAGTGCGTAGAGTGCCAGAGGAGATACAGTAAAATATGATGTAAAAATAAAGTGAATAAAATAAGATGTTCATGATTTAGTTCAATTGAATGAAGTGAATGAACCTAGGAATAGATGGTCTAGTTTAGATAATTTATTATTTGGGAGTTATTAGAAGGTATTTTCAATACTTTTGGCATAACACTTTCCTGTAGAACTACAATGACAGAATTTTAAATGACAGAAATTTAGGAATTACCGAAAAATTAAATTCTGATAAATCGACTTAATTTGTATGCAACAGAAGGGATGTGATAATGTGCTCCATTTTCGAGCTTACTTTGGCAAATTCTCGACATGTATCAGATGCCACTAATCCTGGTGTATTTTAAAGTGATATATCTAATTCGTCCAAATTTTAAAAAAGTCATTTTTAAATAATTGGCTTTTTCGCTTAGGTTAACCGCTTTTTTTGAAAAGTTGTAGATGCAAATTATATAAATAAAATTAAAATTTAAAATTTTTGAATAATCGGCAGTTGCCTCCTAAAATTAATAAATAATAATTCGAATATTCTGGACACACCTTTTTAGTCCATGGTGGATATAGTGGATTTCGCATCGAACTGTTAAATATGTACTCAATACAGATCTGCTAATATGTACTCGTATGTACTCGTATATAGGTTAAAATATTTGATCGAAATAATAACTAAGCTTCTTTAAGAAAGGTAATAATGCAGAAGGCAGTTCAAACTTTAAAAATTTGACTATCTGTTAGATTCAGTATTGCCAATTTTGTAAAATTTTGTAGTCGAAGGAAATAGGAGGGAAGTAAAAATAATTTTTTGCAAAATTTCACTAATTCAGAAAAAATGTAATATTTAATAGAAGTATTGGTTGGCACTACAATTAAAATTTTTGCTAGATATCACTTCATTCTTTGTGATACTGCCTCAGAAAACAATTTTTTTTTAAATGCGGAGTTTGTAAGCGTAAATTCGGTCGTAACAAAATTTGTTCGAGCAACATTCAACAGGTTTTAGATTAGGCTATCTGAAGAAATCCAATCATTATTTAAATGATTTTGATATCATATTAACGTCAACAGATTGGTGCATGTGAGTAGAAGCGAAATTATGACTAAACTACTAGAATAATTGATGATTGAAATGAAATACTTTGAAGTCATTTCAAAAATATTTCTGCCTACACGCAGTTTTTCTTACATCATATCAAAATTAGATTTTAAATCAGTACATCATTGGCTACCAAGTTATTTTATAAACTACGGCTGACTGCCAAAATGACCGTTCTACCACTTGTGAGAAGATTCTATATAATGAATATAATTTCAAACCATGTATTCATCAAATCACTTCTTAAAATTGTGGATCATTCAAAATTTCATTTATCCAAAATGACCCGATTATAGAATTGATTGCATTAATGTTGACATTTGTTCGTTCTATTCTAGAAGGTTTCTTGATTAAGATAACACTATCAGAATTATTCCAAGCTTATTGAAGTCTGTATAATGACGCGTTCATTCTAAGAAAGTTCTCTCCGTTGAAAAATGAATAAATAGCTACAAGTAATAAGCGTAGAACTAAAACATTTCTGACATATTTATTGTGAAATAGCTAATTTTTGAGTTGCAAATGACAGATTTTTTTTTAAATACTGGCAAATGACTCATTCTTTTAAATTTGATCTATGGGAAAATCCGAGTAAAATTGGTTTAATAAGATTTTTACTGGTCGAATAACCGAAAACAGAATTTTTGGAGAAAGTGGAAAAATTGAAATTTTCCAACAAAAACTAATAAAACTCGTAATACAAACGAGCTACCCAAACAAACTATCTTAAAATATTGCAAATTCGGATTATTTCCTAGTTTTCGTTTTAGGTCGATAATTAGACGATTTAATCACACCAATTCTGATACCCTCTTTCTTACAACATAACATAATGTATTTGCCATACCCACGAAGGATCTGTGTAGGTGGTAATTAAATATCAAAGATATCAGATTGATCTTTTTAAGTTTCGGTAAAGGGACGTAACCGGTTTATATGGTTAGAATTTCTGTGCTTGTTTACTCTACAAATTTCCAAATATTCATTTCAAATTAGACGTTCCGGTAGATGATACCACATTTAACCCCTCTTCATTGCCTTACGCTTGAAAATGCGAATCCAAACAATCTCCGTCTTAGAGTACAACCACGCAGTAACATAAATTTAAATGTACAACTCTGAATTTTGATAATTTCGTCTTTAGTAGTAGGTGACGGCATCATCATAAACAGATTTCAATTCATAAAATTATTGCGAAAATTATTTTGAAATATAGTAAATTAATTCTGAATAAAACAAGTTGTCATCTCTTATTATATAAAGGCTTAATTAAAAAAAAGAAAAAAAAAACACATTTAAAAAAATAACCAGACAAGGGCGCTGAGTAAATAACTAGCAGTTTCGTTCTAATTTTATGTAGGCTGTTTCATTTGTTTTCCATCCATCTTTTGTGGACTCAATCGAAAACGAGAAGAACGAAGTCATCTGATGGGCTAACCCGAAAACCGGGATAAGATGCTCGATATCGCAATTTTGTAAAAATCGAAAATCTGGCTTTTATTAACGCAGGCGTTTTGACAAATCCATCTTTGACACCTCATCACACCTTTGGCACAAAAATTTGTGCTGCTAACCAAAACCGAATTTGAATTACTTCCGCTTTGAAAATTTTGGACTAAGAATTTAATTTCAAAGACGACCGACCGTAGTGTGATGGTTAGTACACGTGACTATCATTCGCTGATCGCGGGTTCAACCACTGATACAGACATCATTATTTGAGCGGCTACCATCTCTATGCCAGATGTACACTTTAATCAGTCCAGTCAAATTGCGACGCTCAGAATTGCCGTTAAACCGTAGGTCCTGCCGATTGGGTCTGAAAATAGAATTAGTGTAATCCCACCGAATGTAAGAAGGTCTCCGGTGTGCTATTCGTTGGATGCAAGGGAATGTATTTTTTGTTTAATTTCAAAGGCGTCGATCATTTTTTTCACTTTACTTTACGAGACACAAAACAGTGAATATTGGACAAGAATATACAATTGAAATTGTTTCTGAGCCAAAAAGTTCAGATCTCCTGCATTAGTTCCATTTGTTGAAATATCACAGAAAACTATTCAGAAAAGTTAGCAAGTAAGAATATTTGAGATATGCGTGACATTTTATTGGAATTCTGTTACTAGTATCGTAGCCAAAGCTTAAAACTGGCCAAAGTCGGTAGTAAGTATCTTGGTAAATGTAAGAAACTATCCCACTTTCGAAAATAATTGAATTTTGTCATTTGCCACTTGTCATTGTACGCGTACTAGGGTGAGCACGCCCATCTCGTACATTTTTTTAAGGAATCGCACTCAACGTAGGCGTAGCAATTGAAATTCAACATATAATGAATGACAACGCATAATCCTATCTGGATATGTATCGGTGCACCGCCCACCACTCTTGAGGAAATATTTTTTTTCTATTGAACCAATTCGTTGCAATTGTAATACCTGTGATCCATAGAATCATCGACGCAAAACACGACCACTTCAAATACATATTTATCCATTTTTATACTTTCATTCGAAGGAATGAATGTATATGACTTTTGATACAGCAACACCCAGAAGAAAGTGTCTAGAGTACCAAGTATATTTTGACCAGGAGTGCATTTCAAGCCGATTGAGCTATGTTCGCCCATCTAACCCCATCTAACTGCAGTAAGTCTTTATCCAAACTTAGTCCAGCCTAATATTTTGTCAGGTCAAAACCACAAATTGTCACTGGACTATATTCACCAGCCTTCAAATTCACAGCAATAAAAATTGATCGATTTTAAAATTTGTTTTTTTCGTACAATCCCTAATTCGCAAATCACAGCAACATAAATTTTGTATTGCCTCCCATATAAATTATGCATTACGATTTAACGAAATGTAATTTTACCCCTATAAACCCTAAGTTGTAAGTAATTTATAATAATTAAGTTCAGCAATTACAAAATTTTGCTTCTTTTACAGTGCGTTAATTCACAGCTTATGCCACACCCAGAAGGAAGCGTTTAAAGTAACAAATTTATTTAAACCAAAAGTGTTTCATCGCTTTCGAAGTCGATTGTGATATGTCTGTCTTTATGGTCAGAAATTGCAATTATTGCAAACCTTTACGAAATCTTTTTTAAACTTAGGACAGCCAAATAATTTATCGGAACATGATCCTGCATTGTAATTACAATTTTGTCCATGGCGCTGTTTTCTTCTCCTGATGTGTCCCATAGTGAATGACCGATTTAATCCACATAGCTTCAATTCTTTACAAAATTATACTGAATACCGTCAAATTTCACATATATCATGTGCTTGATAAAAGTTACCTCGACGACACCCGCTCTTGTATCTTCCATGCAAATTGGCAAATTTTTCAAAATTCAGGCAGATGTTTCAAAAAAAAAAAAGAAAAAAAAAAACTAATGCTTACTTAGTGTTTTTTAACAGTCACAATAAAGGCGGTCTTTTAAAACGATTACATGGTTTCAGATTATTATTTTCAATATATATAAAATATATCTGTACATTTCTTTTAATTAAAGAAGTAATGGAATTTTTTTGAAAACATTCCGCGTAATGTCCATTTTTCTACAGGTGGATTCAGTCCATGAATATGCAAGTTATTTCCTACTGCCCCGATCTTGCCCAATTTCGAATTTAGCCTGATCATGCTGAATGCTCAAGTAGTTCGTTACTCATCGGGCATTCTTCATACATGGTCCTTCCCTTAAAAACTGTCCTAATGTACAATAAGCAAATGAAACATTAATGTGAATGTTTTGATTTCCAAATGAAAAAGAAATTAATCGCGATATTTTTTTTTATGATATAAATGACATTAATACTAGAGTAACAAAAAATGTTCAGTAGATATTTTTTTTCGAAATTTTTATTTAAGACCGTTTGACTCTTCAGGCAATATGTCGAGCTTGTAAACGTTATTTTGTAATCATTTGAGTGATTTAAGCATGATAGAAGCATTGCATACTTTGGCTAAAATGTAAAATGGGGAAAACCGAAGAAAACTAAATCGGTGTCCTTTCATCAATTTTTGTTAGGTTCTGAGATATAAGAGAATTCTCTAAAAAATAGAAATATAAGAAAATAATGTTATATAAAGGGCTGTACGCCCACACACTCATGCAAAGTAAAGTTTTCCTGTATATGATACCTTTCAGTTCTAAACATAAATTTACTTTGGTTGCAAAAAAAGCTCTTACTAAGTACAGGGTGGCGCACGAATCGTGCTAAGATGTGCAGTAACCATCAATGAGGACCTTCATTTAAAGATGCTGAAGGAGTTTTTTTACCCAGAAGTGCGCCGAAGACGTATGGTTTCAGCAAGATCAAGCAACTGAACGCATAGCCTGATCAATTATAGTGGAGATCCAGCGAAATTCCCAAACAAATTAAAACGAAAACGCCACTTTTCGCAGGCCCCCAAGGCCACCTGATGTAACTGCTCCAGTCATTTTTATATGGGCTTGTGTCAAGCAAGATGTCTACAAAGCGAAAGCAAGGAATTTGACTCAATTGAAGCAGTCCATAAAAGCAATAATTGAGGTGATCCCGAATGGATAATTTTTGTGATCAGGTGTCGCATATGCGTGAATGAGCATGGAGATCATTTATGGCCTATCGTCTTCAAAACCAATTTGTTATATAAAATGGAAATGATTTTTCTTAACAACAAAACTTAAGATATTACAGCTCGCCCATGACAACCCGATTTTCATGAAAAAATCATAATGAGTGACGAGGCAAATTTTCTTTTGAATGGATATGTGAATAAACAGAATAATCGGTTCTAGGCAATGGAAAACCCTCAAATTATTCATCAGTCACTTTTGCATCCATTAAAAGTGACAGTCTGGTGTGCAATTTGGTCAATTTGGCGTGAAATTTGTGAGAATGTAATGAAAAATGTGCTCAAAAGGGCTCGCATTTGTAATGGTAACAGAGGCGGACATTTATCTTATATTGCATTCCATACATAATTGCCGACATTAAATAAAACATTTATCAATATAAGATCCATTCTCTTTTATTTAATCAAAAATTATAAGCAAACAAAGTAGTATACCTTCCCGATGGACACCCTGTATAAATGAGAATTTATGCGTTCCATGTCATAAAAGCGCTAAACCATAAATCTAACATTCATAATAACTATCTGAAAGCTAACACTCCCACTGTCAGTCGTAACTGACCAGAAGAAGTTGCCAACTGTTGATCATAAATGAAAGCTGTAACGCTTCATATCCTTATTCAAATGAGTAAACTTAAATTTTCGCCCGAAATGATAAACATATTTCTGCTATAGTTTTCAGTTTTTATTTCATATCCAATAGTTAGCCTCGTATGTAAATATTCGTACAATGGATTTGGATGTTTTTGGATTTTAATGTTAATTTATTCAACTTTAGTAGGGCTCGATTCAACTGGCAAACCAACAGCGACCCCAGTAGTTCTTCGTATAATTATTTAATGTTTTCATTTCAAAGAAAGATTCAATGTGATAAAGTCAAACTGATTCGCTTTGTTGCTACTGCGTCCAGTAGCATTCATTACTTATTTTGTGCGTCGCTGGTAAGTAAAGTTCATGTACCTGTTTGTGGTCACGGAGTTTGAACACATTTCATAGATATCATATGAATAATGTTTATTACCTCTGTGAATTTTTCTTTATCAAATGTTGCTTCGACCAACGTACGCCTGCCTTTAGCCATGTGGAGTTAGGTATTCTCTCGTTAAACTTTAAATGTAGAAATGAAAAACAAACGAACTTTCTTCGTACTCATATGCCAAACTGGTATTGCAGTATACTAACAAAAGTTAATTCAAAATTAATAAATTAGGAAAAAAAATGTTTTTGGAAATCTGCCGTTTTTCTTGGCGGGCATACGAAATATTTTAAAAACCCATATTATTTCAGAAAGTTGAAGATGACACAAAATTTTTTTAATCAATGTATTTCACTTATTGTTTTATAGTATAGAAAATTCAATTGGTTTTGAAGATGATAGACCGTAAATGACCTCCATGGTCATTCACACATTTGCGACACCTGATCTGAAAATTATTCATTGCGGGATCGTCTCAATTATTATTTTAATGGTCTGATTCAGTTTAGTCAAATTCCTTGGTGCAGTCAGGTCGGGTGACTTTGGTGGCCAGCGGAAAGTGGAGTTTCTCGATATTAATTTGTTTCGTTGAAGATCCGCTATAACCGGTCTGGCAATTTGGGCACCGTAGCATTACGTTTTGTTCATCCCACAGCGGCAGTTCTGCTTACCAAAAGTATATCAACTTAGTCTGTTTTTTTTTTTCTAAAAATTGAGGATTCTTTGTATATTTCAATAATCAAGCCCATAATCAAAGTTGTACCTTAAAATAATATACTTGAGTTAGGATTGTTGTTTCCAGTATCTACACAACACCTCCGCATGGGGCTTTTAAATAACGAATAAATATAATTTTTAATATCAAAAATATAGTCATTTATAGGAAATGCGTTCAGTCTTCGTAAGAGTAAATGTTCCTGCTTGATCAAACGATGCAAACTCTATCGTGTTTTCAACAGTTGAGCGGATAGACGAATATGCTTGGCTCGAAATTAATTTTTATATGACGACTATTTTATGGGGTACAGCAAAAGATTATTTCCTTCAGTCCTATGGTGATTAGTGTAAATTCTTTCTATAAAACATTTCAACCCTAATATTAGAAGAAATTATCACATTTCTTATTTGTAATGCAGATACGAAACTATGTTAAATTTCAAAAAATTTTATTGTCTTTAATTGTGTCTTTCGATTTTTGTTCTTTTTCAGCCACTATCGAACTGTGGGAAATAAATGAATTTTACATTGCCATTTCAAAATTTTGATTGTGGTTATGTTATTTAAAGATGTCTACAAAATTTTTCTTTCCAGAGGTAAGCAGAAAGATAAGCCTGTTCAACACTAAGTGTGGATTCACATAGACAGGCCTGCTGCGCCCGAATTGCAGAGAATATTCCCAAATGACCTGATATCAAGAAACCTCAAGGTGTGGGAATATTGCAAACAAAAATTTTGAGAGAAATGCTTTGGAACGATAATTGAAACAATTCCCGCTGCAACCCAGCTATTAAGGAATAACAATGACGCATATATACAAAAATGTATTATTTTGAAGTAGAATAATGGCAAAGTAATTTATGTGAAAAAAATTATTTTCGTTTCTAAATTAATCCCTAAAATTGTGAATTCTTAACTTTAGCCTCATTTGCTATAGATGATGACAAAATTATTGCCTCTTTCTCCATTGCCTCATCCCCTAGAAATGCATTTTTTGAATCTGACCAGATAAAAAGGTAGTCACTTAGATTTTGGAAGCTTGGCAGTAAAATACAAAAAATATTTAAAAAATAAACCTCAACCCAAAAACTTCTTAATCATAAACCCAAAATCCATAACATGTAAAATCCAAGATAAGTGTATTCTACTATAGCGATGGCTGAGTTGGAATCTTTAAGACAAGATGTAGATGAGGAATTATTAGTTTATGTTTGGGAAAAGAAGCACATCGTCAACATTGGAGATGAGCCTAGACTACTTTAGAAATTCTTGCTCGATTGCGTTGAAATGAGAGAAGAAAGTAGAACATTCCTTGATTGCACTAAAGCTGCTAAAAATCAGCGAATCCACGGAAATGGCTCTTTACAATAAGAATAATAATTATAAATGATATTCGCGTTATTCGAAGAACGGGGTATGTGCACTTTTTGTCAAAACAGAAGATCCTTTCGGTTTAATACAGGGTTTCTCCATTAATGCAATGTACATGTATGTATGTATGTATGCAGAAAACCAACAAATTAATTACGAAATTCATAATGTCATGAATCCGCTGGCAGTATTTTCAAGAAAATTGTGCATTTAAAATGGAACAAATTAATATATGGGTGTAATAAATGAGAAAATAATGTTTCAGTAGTACCGTTGCCCCATATTTCTTAGAATAATCGTTCTTAGAATAAACGCATCAATGTATAGACTTCTTAAAGACGTATTAAGCCGATTGAGCGCGTCGACTGGCTGGTTGATTGGTAGATGCGACAACTGCGTAAATTTTCATGAAACATTGTCAGATAATAACCGGAGATTGAAGATTAACTATGTCTGACGGCCCCTTCTAATACTTTTTACCCATATTTTATCAAGTACGATTTTTTCCCGTAACTCATAATCCACATATTTTAAGCTTCATAGCTTTCTAGCAGTTGCGACGGGTCCTAATTAGGTACATGTCTCTTACGTTTGGTGAATTTAATTCTGAGAATGAAAATGGAATGCTTTCCATAACAAATTAATAGATTTATGGAATAGATTTAGTTTTGTAAAATCTAACTACGGTAACTTAAATTGTTATCAATTTCATTATTTTTTAACGTTTGGTAAAGTGTGAAAAAATTTACTGGACAACATTACACTTTTTGGTACCATAAAAATTACCTAATTTAACCGATATAACGAGTTATCCATTTTTCTGGTTCAAAAGTAAAGTTAAATAGAACGCACATAATGCTATGAATTCGATGAAACTTTTATTTCATTATAATGCTTGGACCTTGACATTATGTACGAAGTACAATATTATAGAAATGGCTGGCCCTGGATTGATTGCAGTAGCGGATCCTTTAAAGTAGTTTTCGACCAGTTTTTCGTACATTTCGGGCTTTCCAATGCTCCAACATTTGGGAATTATCCGCATAACGCCCTACAAAAAAATCTAACGGCGTCAAATCGCATGCCAAAACGTGAAATTACGCTTTCTGAAAACTTCTTATACAATAAATCCAAAATCGGGCATGTTGTGTTCTCCGAGCCCTAAATGTGACTACTTTGCTTGTTGACGTAACCACCGAATGAGAAATGAGCTTCACCACTGAAAATTTTCTTCGGAAAATCAGTTGTTGCTGTAGCACCCATTCCTGTATGGATGGAGATGTAAATCTAAATGCAAAATACGCCATAATGAGTCGTAAGATAGGCTCAATTACAGAGAACAACGTGGAATCGACAAATTCGGATTATCCCCTACACTTTCACGAAGAAAAGCTGTATTTTCAGCAGTACGTACATTGCTATTATGCTCAGGCCTGAACTACAGATGTGGCTCCAAGTTTCTTAAAATTTCTTTATAATTTTGCCAATTTCTTGCACAGTAGGTCGATTATGACGGCCAAAATCACCCCGCAATGCAAGGAAAATTCACTTTGGAATAACCACTTTCGTAGTTAGTTTGAAATACTGTTAAACGATCCATATTCGCAAATGGCAAATCTTTTACTAAATAAATAACGCTTCAGATGACAGATAACAAATAGCTGACAACCCTGCAAAGACCGACGTTGTTGAAACCACTAAATGGATAACCCATTATTTCTGGATACAACTTTTTAAAATTATTGCATTCAGTGAAACTTTGCAAGCAACATGTTTTTATTAAACTTAGATCTGCGAATGAAAATGGTTGAAACTTGTACAAATTAAGCGATTTGCCACGCCTCTTCTACGACTCTGCACACTTTTGCACCAATGGAAATTCCTGTGCTGACTAAATTATTTAAAATGAATCTTTTACTGCATAAGAAG
This sequence comes from Philornis downsi, assembly GCA_019455685.1. NCBI lineage: Eukaryota > Metazoa > Arthropoda > Insecta > Diptera > Muscidae > Philornis > Philornis downsi. The sequence goes on from JAHXMU010000027.1 coordinate 696,427, forward strand.
AGTGTTTTTTTCCAATGAATATGGGAATATGGATTTTAACCCAAATCTAGTCATCGAGAAATTGCACAGATATAATTATATAATGAGTATATATTTAGAAAGATTTCGATGCAAAATAGTTTCAGTTTTGGTTTTGAACAACTACAACAAAAGCCTTCGAAGTCACATCGCCCTTTGTGGAAAATCGGTAGATTAATCCTTACAATATATGTACTTGAAAGATGCAGTATTCCATTTATCTAATGCGGAGTATGACCTGCCTGTTTTAGAAATAGTCCGGTTGGAACAGCTAATAATCACCCCATCAAATTTCTCGTTCTGAAATCGAGCAACGGATTGATTTTGGAACACTGTTTAGAGCCCACCACACAACTAAAATAGTAGCATAAGAAGCAGTAGATGTAGAAATTGTAAAGTACTCTGTACTTAGAACTTATTTCAAACTTTGTCCTACCCGGTATTTTATTACCAACAAGAATCGCGGTACTACCATACTTAAATTGGGCTCTTTCAGATTTGTTTTAACTAATAACTTCGTATGGCCAGTATTTGGGTTCTTTCAATCGTAGTTATTTTAGCAATTTCAATTGTTGTATTCAACATTAACACTCAACGGCAGAAATGCTGTTGCCCACTTGATTGATACAGTTTTTTTTACATTTTTCTCTGAAAATCATATATGGGATGTAATTAAAATTATTTACCTACTGTGTTTGTTTTTGCTTTTACTTGAACTGTTTACACATTTGGCCAGGTTTTCAGTTTAAATGTAGATTTCCTTTCTTTGGGTTTATTTTGTTTATATCTTCATTTAATTATTAAACAATTATCACTTAATTTGCTGCATGGCGTTTTCAAATTAAACCACATAGTAAAAATTAAACCACTTAGTTTTTCACTTGTTGTTTTCTGCCAACAGTCAAATGCGGATTATCGACCGAATCGTTTGAAATCAATATTGCTACTATGAAAATGGAAAATCATCCGCATGATACGAAGCGAGTGGCCGGCTGGCAAAGAGAAATGTGTTTTCCCCTTGTGGGTTGTTGCTGCATTCAACATTCACTGTCAGTGTTGGCTGCTCCAGTAGAACAAGTTGCTCCATTGTTTCTTCCATTTCTTCCTTTCGGACCTGAGCCTGACAATGAATTGAGTGGGGAAAGGAGGATTCTGTTGTTGAACTCGTATGAGTGACATGGCCAATATTAGTGGTATTGAGGCTATCAACTACATTTGAGAATCACACAATGAATGTCTGTGTTTGAGTTGTGTATTGATGTCTTCAGTTTTACGGTTGATTCTCTTTTTTATATTTGTTAGATGCGTTAAACCATATGCATTCATAATTAAATACAAAAGCATCATTTGCACAAATATTTGACATAAATGTCGAATGCTGCAATTGCTGCTTACATAAGTTGTATTCAATTCAAATTTCCATCTATGATTTAATAAATTGCATAAAATTAATTACATTAATTATTTTCTTGTGAAACACTCAGATGGGTACTGATTATCTGTGTCTGATCCGTTGCTGTCCCATTTTTAGCAAACCGAAATAACCTAAAAACTAGTTGTGCGCTTCGTCGCATTGGCTCTCGGTTGCTGTCCACCTTGACTCGAATTGTGTCCCAAATATTACTAGTTTCCTCAGTGGCCCGCTTTGCATTTTGTGGCCAATGTGACGGCCAATGTACCGTTGCAGAATAGCCTGAAAACTTGCAGTCATATTTCTGGTCATGTCTATTGCGGCTAATGGTGTCAATATGCGCGTAATAAATTCAAAGTGATTTTTCTTGAATCTAAATTTGAGGCAGACATTATTGTTTTTGTTGTCATCGTTGCTGCGCAAATGACATCAAATAATCAATATAACGAGAAGTAAAAAGTGTATTTCTGGTATCCAATACAATACTTTTGCTAATTTTAAAAATAAATTTTGTCAACAAGTTCTATTGACTTGTGAATAAATGAAAGCGTTCGTATCTCAAATGTATCGTCATAGATATTGATCTATAGAAATCAGGCCCACTACCAAGTAAAACTTTACAATTTTACTCAGCTGTGGTGAATAAATCAATAACACAGTGCAATGCAAATTTTGTAGGTTGACATTTCTTTAATCATTAGGTGAATATAGTCAATACGTCAAAAAACTGACAGTTTTTTTACGGGCTGTCAAAATTTTGAAAACCTTTTTGATCTTGTGCGAAAAATAAAATTAAAAATGCGCTGCTTCTCATGTTAAAGCACATGAAATAAATGTTTCAACCGTAATTTAAAAAAAAAATTCGAATTATTGCTTATAATTTTCAACTCCTACTTCAGGATTACCAATGGATTGCTAGCCGATTGAACTATTCTGCAAATCTATGGATTTCAACAGGTGTTATTGAAGGCAATTTCTGCACGTCCTCTCCGCCATTTTCCAATATAAATTCAAAAATTCACTCAAAATGCCCAAACAGAACAATTAAATAGCATCATGTTCTATATTTACCAATATTATTTATTTTCACTTGCCATAGATCATTTTGTGCCTTCCTAAAGCAAAAACCAGAAAACTACAATTATCTAATAGTTGGGAATGATGCATTTTTTAAAAGAGTATGTCAATTGAAGTACATTCGATCACGATTATAACGATTTCGAAGGAATCGGACATTTTAGCCATGTTTACTGCACCCTTCGTAAAGTGTCTTCAGTGTGTCAAAAAGTATTTCCAAAGCAATGTAAAACTTTTATTCACTTTGATTAAATGTTCGAGTAAGAAAATAAACAAAAATTGGTACAAAAAAAAATTAAAAAAAAAATTAGCATGTTAAAAGACAATCATCAAATATCTTACTGTTATGTTAAAATACGCTGTGAGAAAGTAGTGTTAATCTATGGCCTTACAGATCACAATAGTTGCTCTTAATTGTGGCACAACAAATACAGTATTTAATGTCCGAGAGTGAAAATTGGCCGTATTGTCATGCCCGGTACTTCCCATAGAAATAATCGATTTTCTACAACTCAATGTTTTCCCGGTAACTCCTGCTTCATAAACTGCAGTAACAAACATTTTTGTTTTATACTGTCTGGCAAAATTTAAGAAAAATCTACCAGGTAATCGCGCCCTTCCTAGCACCTTCCGGACAAATTCAACCCTTATATTCCTATTAAAATTCTTTGTCTGTAACATAATGTAGCAGATCAACAGAAAATATGACTTTCGATTTGGAGCCATATTGTGAGGTTAAAATACACCGTGCAAAATATTGATCCGAAAAAGTAACATTAAACTGTGGTCCAACGGATCACAATGGCGGCTCATAGTTGACCAATATTAATTTAAATTGTGGCACGACGAACCACCTTGGCCTCAAATTCAGTATTTGATCTGGCAGTTTTGAGACTGGCATAACTTAAGTTCCTCATTGTCTGAACGAAATCAAATGAGCATTTTCCAAATTTTTAAATATTCTTCGGCTTGGTGCACACATGCAATTAATTGCTTCGAAATATATTATATTGTCCTTCATAATCATGGAGAGTTGTACCTAAATTTGCTTAGCGAGTTTAAGAAATATTTCGTTGTAAACAAAGTTCATTTTAAAAGTGTCTGTTGCCAACGCATTGGAACCGCAAAAAAACCTTGATATAAATTGTAACTTTGAAATTACTTTATTATTAAACTGACCACTGTATGACACATAGCTCTCATCTAAACACAAATTTTAGGCTGGTAAATTGATTTACATCATTTGCATTGGCACAACAATGAAAATGGTGCCAGAAAGGGCGTAGTAAACTGCTAAGTTCTCACAAACAGCAATATATCCCCAAATTAAAGACCAATAAAAGAAAGCAAAGGCATTATAGGAAAACCTTATATTTTTGCCAAATTGACTCACTAATAAGTGATCTACCTCAAGGATAGATACAATACAGTCGATTTTCATTTCAAAGCTTATTTTACTAAATACCTGCTGCTTATTAAATAATATAGAATTTAGTGCCACTGAATGGAAGATATGAGTCTTGGAATATATAGGCGGGTTAAATTAAATAATTTGTATGGAGCTACTAGGAATGATGTGGTAATCCGGAATGCAATTTAGAAAAATATAAATTACTGCAGTACACGAATTTGTGATTACAGGAGAAATTAAACTTCGATAAACCATTCCAAGAAATAAGTCTGTCAGTTACTTGGCAAGGGCCAAATTGAATGAATGTAAACCTAAAAACACATGAGTTCAATACGCCATTTGTACGAGATATAGCCGAAAGGGTCCGGTTACATAAGTTTTGTCAAACATTATAAGTCAATTCAATGAACAACAATTTGGATTATTGCAGCCCACTAATTAGAAATTACAGAGGAATTTCGAAAAATCGGCCAATTTGTACGATAGGTCCGACAATCTGGCGACGCGGTTAATTTTCATTATCAGACTTAATATTAACAAACGTTTAATGTGGGCCAAATCAGCCATTTTTATGGATGGTACCAAATAGGGTGTGGTTAAATGGTAGTTTTTTTCACATTTCGTCAAGCTGTACAAATGGTTATAATGGGAGGAAAAACTGCAATATATTAATTGAGAGCTATAGGAAAAAATGTAATTCCGAAAAATTTGTTAATTTGTGTGAAAGGCACTAGAAGGCTTTCATAAAGTTTTACAACAATTGTCAAGTTTACCAGGCAATCATCGAGACATTCATAGCTCAATCAACTTAAGAAGTCCTGAAACATACACAGCTTTTTTCTTTTTGGGGATGAATGTTTGTCGTATCAAATGATATATCTGTGGTCACAACCCGTAACAGCCTAACTCGAGTTAGGACACAATTGAGTTATTAGCAAAATCGTATTTATTTGCTCTAAATTTTTCATGTTTGTATCTCTTCTAGGAAGGCAATTAATCCTAAAAAACCTAATAGCTTAAGTTATTTTTCTAAATGACTGTTTTGGCATAACTGCCTAAGTCAATTTAGGATTACAACAAATATAAACATTATTTTTTAATCATTGCCTAAATCAACTTAAGTCGTTAATCTAACAAAAAAAAAAAATAAAGAAACAATTTTATTTTCCTAACTTGAGTTAAGCTCTTATTCCGAATTACAATTTCGTTTTTTGATAAACATAAATTGAGTTAAGGTCTTTCTCCAAACTTAAAGTTTTTTATTTAATCTGGAATAATAGCCTAACTCAACTTGAACTTTTTGACTGTCTTTCGCTCAACAATTCATAAGAGCCTAAGTGTCTTTTTCGATAATATCTTCCGACTGCGAGAATAAACAACTATTTTTTGTTAACAACTAAGTAAAGAAATTCGTTTCCCTGGAATCTATAGCAAAGTTTTCCAAAAAACACCTTCTCCTGATTTTCAGTGAAGATTCAAAACTTTAAACTCCTGTACTGAATATATTGAAAATAAGACAGGCTGTTATGGGTTGTGACTACAGATATATCTTTCTTCCCTCAAGTCACTGAGATATGATAAATGCTTTGAGAAAAACGAGTTAAACTGTAGGTATATTAAGATGAAATTAGTTTCAGAACTCTTTAAGACGAATAATCCATGCCCGTCTATCTGTCTGTTGGCTGACAGCCTACATTGGTCCAAACACAATTTTTTCATTTGAAATATTTTCTCAAAAATGGGCAAAATTAGGTAAAATGGAATTTCCTTGCAGTTCCGAACAACATAATGTTTTGCATCGATTAATGTAACTTATGATATTAGAACAATGCAGCCCATCCCTTCTGATACCTTAGCCTGAGGGCATGAAATATTTCTATTATCACAACATTTGAAATGTCTAGTCGAACGCACTGTAACTTTGCAGACTATATTTTTGTTTCTACACTCTAACGTGCGAGAGTAGCTGATGGAATCAAGAATAGGCGATTTATTTTTTAGCATATATTTTCGAATAGCTATGCCGTATTCATCTAAAATTACTCCAAATGTTATATTTTAAATCGATTAATTCGATTAACGAGATTAAAACTAAACACGTAAGTATTTTGGCAATATACATACCATTTAAATTATTTGGAGGAATTCATTGATATTTTAGATACTGCTATTTATTCCTAAAATTTAAATTAGGACTTTAACTAGAGGAGCTCACCACATCCGTTCTAGCACCTCTCATAGAAAAAGATGTATATAACAAAAATAAATTTTAGTTCATCATTTAGCATTGTCATACTCGATTCATTGCTAAGTGTAATATTTCCTATCGCTTAACACAACTATTGAAGGTATGAAATTTAGCGTCTCTTCTTCACATATCACCCAAACAAACTATTCTTATCCTAATAAATTGTTTTATCATAACTTTAGGAATGTCCACGCAAATTCACCAAAACTTCCTACATCCTGGGTTAGGGTTCATAGACTTCATAAGCTTAACATTAGGTTAACTTTAATATTTTGTACAACATAGTATAACTGATGAATTCGGGATAATTTCTCCTATGTCTCATTTTACAATCTTTATTAAAACCTGAAATCTGTTGCAACCTTTGTCATAAATAAATACGCTAATATTGGGCGAAAACTAATAATAAATATTTTAGATCTTTTTCTTTATATATAAATTATGATTCATATCCGTTAAATTTCTTAAAATTGATATAGGATGCGGGTACTCGTATTTATAAGTCAATTTGCAAGACTGTGAAATACTCATCTGAGACCTCACAAAGTACACATACTTCACAAAGTACACGCTTCTCTGTCCTTCCGTCTGCCACACTGCTTGAACTACGACTTCGGAATTTTTGTATAAAATTTTATCATGGATGTAGGCAAGCTAAGTCCTTATTTGGGGTAAACAGGCCAAGTAGGGAAAGACAGAACGCTTCTCTAGAAAAATATTATTTAATATTTCAGAATTTTTCAACAAATTTATCATTTATTCATTAGTTATCAGTAATATGTATATGGTGGTATTATACAGATACTGTTGTGGGTCGTTCGAACTCATACACTATTTTAAGAGACATTGCACGATTATTGAAGGACACTAGAATATCGATTTAAATGGGCCAAGCCGATAGATATGTAATGTGTGATATGGCGGCCTTTCTGAAACGATCACCTGGAAATGGGTTGAAGGAATTTTCTCAAATGAATGAAATTGCTCCAGTGGAGAAAAACTTCTCCAGATAAGGACTGAATGTGGCTATAAAATTGTGAGCATTTTAAGTGTTTTTTTTTTTAACAATTGTACCGTTAATGCAGAAGCCAGAAGCCTATATTATTGTAGCGAACAGATGCAGAAAATACTGAAAAACTAGACACAGTACAGAAATTTCAATCAGGTGAAATGACTTACGCATAAATTTCACCCAAAGTTCTTTTGGGTTGATGCAAAAGTGTGCGGGATCCCAATAGAGGATTTCTAGAAAATTTTAATCTGAATTAGTATACAATCAAAGAAGCAAAATAAGTGGCAACTCAGTTAATGATCATTCTCAAAACAAAGTTATACGCTAGATTTTTCAATATTGCCAATCTAGCGAATAACTTTGTTCTGAGAATGAAAATTAGCTGAACTGCCATTTATTTCGCTTCTTTGATTGTATATTTTTTAATATTGTGACAGTGACGCATAATGCGTGGCAAATTTGACTGGATTCGGCACCACGTCTTGAAAGATATGAAGTTACTTGATCATTAATGCCATAAGACTATTTTATATACTCAGGAACGTATTGCTATCTAATATGCATTTTTGGTCCTAAAGGCGTAGTATTACGGTTTTTTTTTTTTTTTGAATAAATAAATAAATAAAAATCTATTTTGAAATAGCCTACGAGTTAGAAGTTACATGAATAAATTGAGTTTCGCAAAATTTCGTAATTTGTATAGGTGGTACTTTAACAAAATATGAATATTTAACGAATTAAGCGCAGTTGGAAAAAAGATATGGAAGACGTGTGATTAGCGTGTCGTTTTTTGGATTTTACCGAAAATTATACATCAAAGTAACGGACAAAAATTCAATTCGTTCCAGTCTACGAGTAAGGAATTTCGAGGATAAAAGTGAATTTCTTAAAGAGGTAAATTTGTATAGGAGATACGAGAAGGAACATGACAATGCGGTCCATCTTCATATTTTGACACTTCTTTAGCAAACCCTTTACGTATGCTGAATTCGACCAAATGCAGTGCAACCGGATAGAAATTATGAACATAAGAATACAAGAGTAAAATCTTTCTTTTGTAAGAGAGGTATCAGAAAGGGCGTTGTTAAGCGGCCTTTTTTATTTTATTAAAAGTTATACATAAAAAAAATTTACAAAAGTTCTGGTCACTACAGTTGAATTTCGGAAAATGGCCCACAAGGTGTGGGCCGATGTGGCCAAGATCTGGCAAAATATTAGACTGTTCCAAGTTTAAAGAAGTCTCGTAAAGACTTAAGTATTCCTTCTGAATGTGAAAATAACATATCAAATGATATATAATTTTTTTTCTTCAATATGAAGCTCTAAAAATGTGAAAAGTCGTTATATTGTATATGAGAGAAGATTGTATTTGACAAGCTGACTTGTATGGCAAAGAGTTCTTTCGTCGATGGCTAGGGTTAAAAAAGGCCATCAGGAAATAAACTTGCCCACACCAATATGAAATCCAACTTCTCAAAAACGATTCTTTTTCAATATTTTTCGATTATTTTTGAAATTTATACATACGTTAATTAAAAGCAATATGCGGCGATAGTCTGTGCGGTACGAGAGGAAACAACACCAATTTATACACATTTGTGAAGAAGCGTCATATTGAACTATGCATGAGAAGAGGAAGTTTCGATGTGTCCACTTATCTTGCAACGAACTTTTGTTTTCTAACACCTTTCTTAATTATTTTCAAGAATGATCATTTAAAAAATATGAATAAAGAAAGGTACAATATCCAACCGACTTCCTTTGACAACAAATTCATGGAATATTTTGACAGAGTGATTTCTCTTTAATTTTCTCGGCCTTATTTTAATTATTCGGAGAATCAATCAAAACAAGTTGTAGAAAGTTTTGTATAAGAAATTAGCCATTATGAAGTACTTTTTTGAAATTATCATCAACAAAATTTATCAAACGCTCTATGTGTGCCAAATAAATCACTGCGGCCTAGTAATTAGACGACGGAAAGTCGTCAAATTTCAACAAGAGGCGGTGTGAAAATTCACAAAAAATTTCCAATACAATTTAGCAAACGGTTACAAATTTGTGCCTTGTACAAAAATTTGACTGAATTTAATGGAATTGACCAAAAGATATGCGGTAAATGTGGGAAGGGGTATGCTCAATCGGTCGACTCTTCTCAGAAATGACCATGGATTCGATCAATTCGAGCAAAATGTTGGGTTGTGCCAAGTTTTAAGAAGTTAGGATTTACGAGACGGCATTGCATTTTTAGCCGTAACAGATGATAAATTAAATAATTTATTCGCACGAAGGTATAAAAAGGTACCGCAATAGGTAGGTAAAATTGACTAAACTTAAAAAGTCATCCCAATCCCTGCAACGTAATTCTGCAGGTTGGTTGCTAGGTAAAATCTGCGTTACATTTCGATATTGCACTGGCATTAGTGTTTTTTTTTTTTGTTTTTTGTCAAACCTGTCTAAGCAAATTTGGAAGTTGTCCTGTGTACCATTGGGCCACCCAAGATATGGCAGCCAGTTTGTTATTCATCCTATCCAGATTTCGTCATATAGAATATACTAACTAATGTCATTCCACTAGTTTTCAATGCGTTGCCACTCAACTCGGTCAGAAGTCACCATAACAAAATTGATTTTTTTGGGTGAAGGATTTTTCGGTTCTAAAAACGGCTCATCAAGATTTGCGTACACTTTTGTATGTGGTTTTCCCAGGATCACCAGCGGCATGATGCAGATCAAGGCCGCTTCTCAAGTTTTCTATATATCCTGCCAAGATAAGAATGGACATAGATGAACTACGAGTTGCACAAGAATTGTCCTACTCTGAAGTCTATTTCATCTACGATAGGACGAAAAATAAATAACGGGTGGGCCATAAGGGTGTTGGCGGTTTAAATATTCAATTAAAAAAAACTACGAAACATAAAAGAAATATATTTGTATTTTTAAAAAGTAGAAGCATGGAAATTTTTAAGACTTAAAAATAATGTTGTCCAAATGGCTTCCCTCGACTGCTTGACACTCTTGAAACCGAAGTCGCAAATTTTGGAACACTCGTTGAAAAGTTGTTCTCTGTGTTTTGTTACTTTTCTGAATAATGTTCCTCTTCAACTGCTCTAAATTGGTCGGATTATTCTCGTAGACTACCGATTTGAGGTAGCCCCAGAGAAAATAATCGCATGGAGAGAGATCGGGGCTACGTGGGGGCCATTCAGTATCCCCCCTTTTCGAAATGAGTTTTCCAGGAAAAAAATTTTTCTGCAGCTGTATGGATACCCTAGCCGTATGACATGTGACCCCATCCTGTTGAAACCACATCCTCGAGGTATTGCCTTGAAGTTCTTGCATAGCTGGCACCAAAAAGTCTGCTAGCATGTTGCAATAATTGTTCGCTCTAACCGTCGTGAACTGAAACACGAACACGCTCCACAATGTCGGCTGATCTTGCAGAAAATGGGCGACCACGAACCGTACTGTTGAGCCGGTTGTTTCGAACATTCTGATCCATTTTCGTATCACATTGGCGCTTGTAACTTCACTTAAATCGTGTAAATCGTGTTCATGCCGATACAAACGTCGTGCAGTAATAACTGATTTATTGTTTTCGTAATACACTCGGGCACAAAATGCACGCTGCACTCCCGTGTACGGCTCCATGACGACTAAATTTCCAGGAAGCGGCGCAGCGAACAACATATCCCTCCGCCACCCCGCGCCGCGTGTTACCGAGAAATTTAAGGTTTAAACCGCCAACACCCTTATGGCCCACCCTGATAATTCTTCAAATTCGCAGATATGGTCACTCCTTCTATCCGTTTTATCATGTAAAGTATTATTTTTTTGATCAAATATTTTCCAGCTCTGAAATTCGTCCAGGGAAAACTGTAACTATAACTCCCCATTGACCACCTAAGGCGTGACAGAATTTATGCTATTTTCCTAGTTCTTCAAATATCATCCCGACCAGATTTCGCCGTATGAAAATGTACTTGGTTGGAAAAGTCGAAGTCTGTTTGACGAAAATTGGATATGCTGTCGTATATAACTGTTCCACGATCATCTGCTTTATAACGCAGCTTAATGCCACCACTACAGTATTCCAGACATAAACCAACGTCCTTCTTCATAATCCACCTCATTTATTCATTTGTTGGGCATTACTGAATGTTTCGTGCGCTACGCTTTGTGTATATCTCCCACTTGTACCAGTAGCTTAAAAAAAAAAGAAAAAAATGTACTTTCAAAATGTACTTATACACATTACACTTTGTACATTTCACCAGCGAAATTTATATTTTTAGTACTTTCTCTTAAAAAATGTATGACCTGGAATAACTTTTTCCGTAATGTATGCAACAACCGCTTTATACAAATATTTTATTTGATAAAAATATTAAATAATTATTCAAACGATACTGAAATTGTTCTTTATTCCTAGCTGGATTCAATACATGCATCAGTAAATTGTTTTTCCTGATGAACCTTTTTCATTCAGTTGCGCCATCTGCCGTCCATAGAAGAGTTACGGCCTATCGCCACATCATTTTGTAATCGTATTAGAATGTTTTTCAGTGAAAAAGGTTATGTTTTATTCATTTTTAATAACCACAGCCACAATTAGAACTGTCCTTTAAGAAATTGCATGAGTTGGTACGGTTTTTTCCAGTTCTATGTAATACCACCGCATGTTAAATAAATTGTGACACAAAGTCACAAGACCAAGTTCAAAAATAATTCCTTTTTCATTATTAGTCTATTTTGGAACAAAACTGTAAAATCCCGTTGAAACTTTCAAAAATATTATCAAATATTTGCTGCTTTTCTATGGAAATTTTAACCTGCGACTTTCATAACAGCGTGCACATTTGTATACCTTCACTAGATGGTGTAAAAAGGCAAAAACCTAACATACTGAAGTATCCTCGAAACAGATGACGCTGATCCGTCCCACTGGTACCTACCATATAAACGATCAATTTAACTCCTATATTCTTCTGGTACCACCCATATAAATTGACTGATCCTTGATCTACAAATGGCCGATTTAAACCGAATATTCTTAGCATCAAATCTTTTAAGCGGTAGTACTGAATTCTGTCAAGTTTTGCACACATCAAGTGTTTAATGAACTTAATTCTGAGAATGAAAATAAATCCCTGTAGATCCTAATATGTAGAATGCCATAACTTAAATTTTTGCAATTTGCGTTAGTGGTAAAACGCAAAGGATACCGTAACTTTTCTTGTACGTCCCGTAAGAGTTTCATAATTTAATCCTTATATTCCTAGATTCATATGTTCCATTCGACTACACTAAATTCTGTATAATTTAGCAACCACTATGCTTTAAGTAGACTCAGTCCTATGAATAAAAATGGCCTAAATTGTTATGTGCCTTAGTGCACACATATACAAATTATGCAGTTTGGCAAAAATCAATGATTGCACTTACTTTGAATATTTGTGCTGAGTTGCTGTTTATGTTTAATCTGTATTAATATAAGGGCATTTTGGAACCATAAGTTCTTAAATTAAGGTGGGTTTGTCTGCATTTCTTAGCTCCAATTCCTGGTTTTACTTCAAAACTTTGTATCTCAACAGAGAAAACAATAAGCGTTATGAAATAAATAGGTCATTGACAAGTCCCCCCCTAGAATACTTGTTTTATTTGCTCCGCAAATACTAAATAGCATCGTTCTCTGTTCCCTCCATGTATTTCCCTTGCAATCAACACATGCTGTACTCGTATACGAGTACGTGCAACAACAGGTTAGAAGCGTTCCTACCGCAACCATTTCTATATATTATATCAGACGCGTTTATCTGTTATTCAATGAACTCTCAAAAACAACTTAAGCCAAAGAAGAAAACTGATGTTGTGGCTGTTAACCCATAAATACAAAACAGGAATCGAGAGTCCAGAGAGTAAAGCGAATAGAAATATCTAATGGTGCAAAGTAAAAATGCGACCAATTAGCTGATGGAGTTTGCTAGAACGGCATCTTGGTGGCATGTTCACTTGATTTGAATGTGGGACACTCGAATACCCACATATTTCGAATGTTTTGTGGTTAAAGTGGCTGAGGAAGAAAGTTGAGCGCAGACCGAACGCACAGCACAGCAAACGGATGATGTAGTCTTTGTGCGTCTTAGAGGAAAATATGCAACATATTGGTAGTTGGTATGCGTGTAAAGTATTGATAGAGAATTGATGAATTTTGACATAAATCACCTGTCAATTATAATAACCACCTCCATCCACACAGACAGACACTACCTTCAGTACTATGATGCACCTCAACACCATGATGCTGGTGGGCTTTACGCCATATGCGATGCATCGTAATTGAATTATTTCAACATAAAAGTACTCAATGGGAATAAGTAAGTAGCTTTAGTGAATAACTTTTTGAATTTCTTTGAAGGGCTATAAATTACCCAGGATGGAACAGAACTTTATCCAGTCACGGTTTGACACTCGATACACCAAGAACAGCGAAAACATGTTGAACCAGCAGTTACGCATATCGAGCCACATGATTTTATTTTGGGCCGCTGTACTATGCTTATTCTGGGTACCTACAACAGTGGCAAGGATTTTGGACATTTCTAAGAATGAATTACATAACGGTCAGGTCGAAGGTTCAGGTAAAACCGGTAACGTCCAATTCACCTCTGGGCCCCTGCCATACTATGGTGCGAAACGTAATCTTCATTCGCTGTTTTTGAACCCTAAGGAGTACCAACAGCAAAAATCTCATGCAAAGATGCCCTTAAATGCGGATTTAGTCGATTTTCTCCTGGAATATGAGGAAGATGATCGCAATAAGCGGTTCGACGACTATGGTCACATGCGATTTGGCAAAAGGGGAGGCGAGGAGCAATTTGACGATTATGGTCACATGCGCTTCGGCCGGAGTATGTAAGGAAAGGCGCCATCGTACACAAAATTGGATAAATTGGACATCCAGGAAATTATTGCAAACGTGTTAACTAATTGGGGTCTTAAATGTGACACATCGGTCAAAATAGAAATTATTTAAAATGCTTTTAATTTTGAGGAAAATTGTAAATAATAAATAAAAAATCATATGAATGTAAAATTTAAAACATTTATCATCAATATTCTACAATATTTAATAACATTAATACGCAATAGAAATATATATGGTATATTACGCATGAGATTGAACAGACGTTTGCAAGGCTTTGTTCATATTTGGCGGAATGACAAAGTGGTCGAATGAAATCAGTGCCGAATTTAATAACAAATGATTCGACTATTACATAGCGGTACCAGACACATTGTTTTAAAAGATAGCGTAATTTTCCAAATGTTGTTGCCTCTAATTGGCACGACAGTTCTTTACATGCTGCCACTGAGTCTTCTTACAATGTTCGATTTTGTGATTTTGTCCCAAGTGTGCTTAGTGATTTTTAAAATGGTTAAAGATATCGAACGAAGAATTTCTGTATTCGAAATGGAATTTCGTGTGTCGAATCGCTGAAAATGTTGTAGAGCGCTTAGCTTGAACAGACCCTATCAAAAGCATCTGTATAAGGATATATCTAAGGATATATTCTAAAGATTTAAAGGTTAAAAATTCTATAAAATTTTTGCTTTGAATATATTAACTTTTATTCACAAATAAGAAAGTTAACGGTATTTAAAAAATCAAAACAAATTGATATGTTTAATAAGTTTCTCCTAATGTACAAACTGCAACGCAAATCAATAACATTTCTTCAAAATATCACGGGATGAGGATATTTATATGTCAGTTAAAATGACTGGAGCAATAGTCATTTTCAGTTCATTTATTAGTGTTGATGCAATTAAAGATTCATATCGACCCGACATACCAGTGCGACCTTGTCGGCCATCAACGTTTGCAACTGGAGCTAACATCAATAAGGTAGAGGATATTTTTGCTGGAAATCATCATTTAAGATTAAAACAGAAGGCTGTTGAACTTTCTACGTCTCACGATTCAAATCGTACCGTTTTATAGATTGATTGGGGACGAAAAAGCGTTGCAGCTCGACCAATTCCCAAGTTTATTATATTCTGAACTTGCTCCAAACACTCAATCGCTGAAGGCGTGCTAGAACGAGCCAACTTTTACCTCACACTTTACAAGTAGTGATGGGTCATAGATTTACGAGTTTGATATGCAAACCGGTCAACAAGTTTCGACCTTCCAATTGAGCCGAAATTTATAAAAAAACACGCCAAATCGATCCATTCAAGGTAATGTTGACTGTTTTCTTTAATTGTCGCAGTGTTGTGCACTTGAAATCCTTGCCGGAGGGTTAGCTTTCACATAGAGAATGTTAACTGGTCATTATGCGACGTTTATTAAAAGAATATTCATGGATTTTGCATATTACAATACTATTACTGTGAATGAATTTCTGGTGATTCTCTCTTTCTCAAACCATTTATTCTCTTTCTAAAACCAAACACCACTTCGAGGCGCCCATTTTTAGTCGACCAAAGATATAAAAGAGAATTCGTGACGTCAACAGAAATCTGTTCCGAAAAATGATATTGAAATACGTATTGATGATTGGCAGAGCTCTAACTGAAGGCGATGGAATGTTTAATGCATAATATATATTTTTTGTTTAGTTCGTTATTTCCCAATACTTTTTAGCAGAAAGTGCAATTATTTTCGTTTCCGACAATATTGCAACGATAATTTTATACAAGAAATCAAGGTTGTGTAAATCTTTTCATAAATACCAAAGATTCTTTCATAAATGACTGGTGCAATTGAAATTGACGCAAACAAGAGATATCGTTGAACATAATTGATGTGATTTTTGCTTTCACAAACTAATCACATAATGAATGTTTTGTTAAGTAAAATAAATATGAGAGAGTTTTTCACGTCTTATTTTGGACGTTTAACAATAATTGTGAACTTCAAAATTCGGGAAGCCTTTACTACACTCGTCGACTGATCGGCTGGTCAAAGCGAATCTTAGCATATCAAAACGACCATCGCTCATAAGAAGGAATATGGTTGTATCGGGAGTAGAATCCTCGATAACATATACGTTAGATGCGTGTTCGTTGCACCACTGTGTTTAGTCCTATTGACGAAAATAGAATTCCATACCCACAATTCTTCATAAAAGTTATTTTTTAATATAGTTCTTAAACCAGCGACATGAAACTGTAAACTTGTTTGTAGATTTAAAATTTTTAAGGAAATTGTTGAAGATAAGGATAGGTTGTGATGGCTGCATAAAAATAATACGCAATGATTTACTTCTCAACATTACATTTTTCATATTATTATTTTTTTTTAATCACATTTAAAGAGAAGAAAATATAAGTTTTTCGTACGATGTCTATATGCAACTGTTAAAATGACTTCGACGAAAGGATTATTTGGTGGAAAGTCGACAATATATTAAAGTTTAACGAACAGGCATAAAATTTTGAAAAAATAGTAGAAATAAGCAGATATTAATAAAGTCTCGTCGTTTTTTAAATAAGAAAAAAGTAATTAAAAACTTTTGTCCCCAACTTTGGAAATAGTTGTGTTTTTTTTATGTCCACAACAAGTTTTTAGCAGACGAAAAATTTGTTTTGACAAGTACAAAAAAAAAAAAAAAAAAAAACAAAAACAAAGCAATTTTACCGTTTTTGCAATATGCTTTTAATCAACACCTTTGGCATAAAAGAAAAATCGAGAAGAAAAAATGTCAAACGCACAGAAAAAAATACATCTTTTGTGTGAGTAAAATCTGATCAATATTTTTAAAGAGCGGCTGTTTTATTATTGTTTAATTATTTATTTATTTGAGCTGATTTAAGTTACAAATATATGAGTATAATATATAAATGCAATTATTATACAATTTATTTATATTAATCAAACTAGCAATTAATAATCTCATCTCATTACATTCAGAAAAACTATTTCACTTTTCATTCATTCATTTAGATGCTCCCAATAATTTGATGGATAAAGAGTGTTTTTTGTATTGGTTGAGTTATCTTGGGACCTTAAAACTTCTCTTGGACCTTGGTGATCAATCTGAAAATGTGGCATGATCTGTGTACTCGTACGAGTATTTTTCTGGACAGAAATTCGA
The DNA here is from genome assembly GCA_019455685.1 of Philornis downsi. Taxonomy (NCBI): domain Eukaryota; kingdom Metazoa; phylum Arthropoda; class Insecta; order Diptera; family Muscidae; genus Philornis; species Philornis downsi. Next base: position 713,710 of record JAHXMU010000027.1, read on the forward strand.
TTCGAGCTTTCCACCTGAAGTTATGGTTTATACCGGGGTATTTACAAGTTCAATTGTCGTTAAGCAGGTATCGTCATGATGTGCCAAATTTTCCATTTTATGCAGGTATTCAGTTCGTGATATTTTATAGAAACGTTGGTTCAGTAATAAACCATTATCGTAGCACAATTTTACTATTTTATTAAACTGTTTTTGCAATGTTTCGGAAGTAACTGTAATGGTAGGCAAAAGCAATGCTATCCTTTAGAATGCTGATTACATCATTAGTATTCCATGATTTGCGGACTTTTCTTCGCTTAGATGGCTGTCGATTTTATTTGGAGGATAGACTCTAAAATTATTAAAGTTTGCTGGATTTGTCGCAAATTGCTTTTTCTATCAACTTTTTTAGATTTATTTTATGCAAATTTGATCAAAATATACGCATACATCGAAAAGACCTAATTAAATTCTTGGTAAAATATAAAAAACGCAAAGTATCGCATTAAACTTCTAACAAGCTAATTCATTTAAAATTTTGTAACAAATCACACTGTCAAATAGACTATTGTAATTGATTACATTTCCATACTACTGGATCCATTTTCAGCGGAAGTACAAGAAGGCATGGTCCCTTTCTATCCAAATATCGCATTTCAATCGAATCAAGTTTGCTCAAAATCAGATCTTTTAATATGGTGTAACAGAGTCACAAAATTTTTCGGTCAATAGGTCGATTTGTATGGGAGATATCATAATGCATTGTTTCATTTCGTCTAAATTTCACCTATAAGTGAAGCCTACAGATACGCTAATTTGTGCTAAAATTTGTCGAAATCGGATCATCTACAAGCATAACTAAATATCGAGGACCATGGATCCGTTTGCTATCCAAACTGTCCCCTGCTGTCCAAATTTCTCACTCAAGAGCAAACATATTAATTCGTGCAAATTCATATAACATGTTAGGTATTACAAATTTCGAAACCCATCATGCTATTTGTATGGGAGGTATCACTTTCGTTCATGGGTTTGAAAAACAAATTCAACAAATTTCACTCTTTTTTTTGTCCAGTTGTTTTATAGGGACGGAGCAGTATAGAATATTGTAATGCTTGTTGGAAACTTTAATCTAGATGTCACATATGTAAATATATGTAAATATATGCAATAATAGAAATAAATTCATTATTTTTCCAATAGACGGGTATACGATGCCATTACGCTATATGACATTAATATTTCGTACTCAAAAATTGTTCAGATATTTCAGAGAGCAGAGAGAAAATACGCCATATTTTCTTCGACAAAGGTGAAAACGAAAGCCGGGCGGCTGAATATACAGTGTTTGTGGTCCTGATGCTGTAATAGCCAATAAAGTTTAATTTTAGTTTCGTTGATTCCGTTCCGGTAATTTATATGTCAAAAATGCAACACCTTCTGGAACTCCAGTTGTTGAAAATGTCAAAAAAAGTAATGGATATCATCAACTCTGATTGTGCCATGAAGGCACTGTTTCGAATGCTCGCGGGCTAATCAATGCACAAAATTCGTTTGGAGCCACTTGAATAAGACCGAAAACAAAAAGAAGGTCGATGCATGGGTGCCACGAGGGTCAACACAAAATAATCTCAAGGACCGAACTTCCATCTGCGAATCGCTGCTGAATCGAAGCAAAATCGACTCATTTCTGAAACGAAAGTTAGGAAACTGGTGATAAAGAAAGCGAAATCGGTTGTGATCGATGGCCAAGCCAGGACTGCGGTGACAAAGGTTTTGCTGCATGTTTGGTGGGATTTGTAAGGAAATGACTGGAATTATCTCCTCTATTACGGCCAGACTCTTAATTTGGGTTTGTACCGCCAACAATTGGACTGTCTGAAGGAAGCAGTGTTCCTGTTGCTTTGACCAACAGGAGAGTAATCCTGTTCTATTTGGGATACGCCAGACAACACGCATCCACAGTGACTCTCTAGAAACATGGTTGGGAGTTTATTATGCATCTACATTGTCGTCTGAACCTGGCACCAAATGACAGCTGTTCCTGTGTAGTGTGAATGATTTTACTGTTAAAACAAACCTCTGTACGAGCTTGTGAACATCGTCTGCCTCAATTTTTTATCAATAAGTAAGAGAGTTTCTATAAGAGTGACATAATGGAATTACGTTCAAAATGAACAAATCGACGCATATTTGATCTAAATCGGATTAATGCCTAATAAAGCCTTTAATGTTATGTTTGAATTTGCAAACATAATGGGCTTGTTTCTACTACATCTTATTTGATAAATAATTTCGACCTAAAAAGTTAACCGGTGATTTGATCAACAAATAGTTGTGACTTCGGTCTAAAAGAAAGACTAAAGAGAAATATTCCGAAAAGTAGTAAGATGGTTCGTTGAAGAAACGATGTTTGGGCATAAGTATAGATTCTGTCATGCAAGTCCGTGGTAGCTATTTCGGATATAAAGGTTGATACTATGCTCACGGTGAAACTACATATAAAAAATGGTGGTAGAGTTTGAAGCTAAATTTTTCCACCAGACGGTACTATGTTGTTTTACGAGGAAAGTTTTCTTAAGTGGCAAAGCCAACGTCTTTTTTTTTGTTGATTTCCACCACTGAATTTTTACGTTGCAATGTGTTCTACAACGCATTTGTAAACTTAAAAATTAAATAATAATAAAGAAAGACGCAGCTTAACAATTCTACAAATATATTATTGAACAAATTATGAAGTACAAATATCAGTTGTTTCGATTTCAGTGTTAGAAACCAATACAAGAAAAACTAGAAATGTTGCGAAATTTTTTCACCAGCAAACAATGTTTCCCGAAATTTACCCCTCTTTTAAAGAACATAGTACCTAGCTTAAGAGAAAAAATTCTCGGTCAGATCACAAATTGCGCTTCTTGTATTCATATCCCATAAGGACCGCACTGACATAAGTCACAAACAATTTTTTAGCATTTTGCAATAATACGCATGCTTTACTTTATAAATTGATCCATACGTATGAATCAAAGCAACATTTTGCATTTCTGCCGTAAATTTGAATTACAAATAAAATGATAGTTGCTTACTAAAGCTCATTTTTTAAAAACCCGAATAACTAACTTAAATTTTTCCAAATAATTTTTAAGTCGGCTTGAGCACATTTGCAACATATTCTTCTAAGGGGAGTGGTGGGCAGGACACTATCGAAGCTGTTGAAATTTTCCATCAATCTGGCTGATAAACACCATAACTCTCGTGGAACGTTATAAATATTCTTAAAACACAGGACATTCCGTTTTGTTGTTATGAAATTGTGATCAATCAATATTGACAGGCCCAATATTGACAGAAAATGAACAATTTATCAAAATACAATGTTTCTTCGGCAACATCTAGGTGGTAGGCAGCAGTCAATTATAAATTAGCCGATATCACTGCGTTGTCACCAAGAACATTTTGAAAACTTCGCAAATCAATATTTCCCTATAATTTCCTCTAATAGAAGCGTGCAGTAGATTATAATGCTATTTTTTGTATTACATTCTGATGAAGAAAATATTTGAAAAAAATGCGATGTTTTGTATCCAAAAAAATTTGCATTCACAGTTTTCTACAACTTTTACTTTACGAAAACAACCAGATCATTAAGCAAGAAAGACAACAATAATATATATAT
>JAHXMU010000027.1:717461-732193 GCA_019455685.1 Philornis downsi
ATATATATATATATATATATATATATATATATATATATATATATATAAATATAATAATAGTTGCAAACATGTTTATTTGCAGCCAGAACAACATCAGTAAATAAATAATAACAGATAAATAACAAATAGTAATAAATAATCGGCAACAATGGCAATGGGACAATTTGATGTTTTCTTTCTTTCCCCTTTTTATCTGATTTGAGGGAAATGATTTAGGAAATTAGTGAAATCATTGCGATATGAGTGATATGACTGATCCGATATTTTTGTTAATATTTATATATATTATAGGTGCAAATACTAAAATATGAAAACAATTCCATCTGGCATTATAAAAAACTAAACAAACAAAGTGCCACCTTGTGGAAGGGAGGGTGAGAGTACTAGTTTGTGTTCTAGAGTTAGCGTTTGGACTTAACAAAAATCACTCCAGAGACAAATGCAGCCTCTGTCTGTAATACTAAACATATAACTTACGTTAACTTCTTTGGCTATGATTTAGTTGTCTTTAGTAATACTTGGCTCCAAGTTACCCATTTCTTGATTGGCTGGAATATTGACATTACGACTAATACAAAAAATTCAGTTATGTGAACTGACTTACATATTCCTCCACCCAAAGTCAGTGGGTGTGGTAGTGTGAAACGGTCAGACGAGGCATGAGCAATTGTTAGATTCGCATAAAAAATACTTTGAATTGAAACACAGTAAAAGAAGCAGAATTACAACTTTATTCATTAATGGAGGGACTACTAATTGTAGACTACTTTCGCAGAAGTAAAGTAAAGTACTAAATAAATGATGCATGATAAACAATATTGAATTTAATGGAATTGAATGACAGACACGAATTCAGGAATATATGGGTAGGTAATTTATATGAGAGATACGAGGAAGGGCATGGTTCTACTGTCGATTTTTTCAAATGTTTCCAAACTTTACAAAGAGATACGATTGAAAAGCATTTAAATAACTGCAGTCTGCGAATTATGGATTACGATGGAAAATAAATCAACAAAAAGGACAGAAATCTAAGTGTTTGTATTCCGAAAAATTGGGCAACTAGACAAAGCATGTCAATACTATTTATTTTTATTCTCAGACTTCACTTTAGTAATTGCACAGTTTCACCTACATTTCATTGAATTTAGCACAACAGAATAAAAAAATATAAGAACGTGAATAGTAGCAAATCTGCTCGTATGTATCGTTCCACAGAGGACGGGGTAATGCGGTTTATTTTCATTCTCGGAACTAAATCATTAAAGTGATGATGCTGCCAAATTTGACTGAATTCTGTACAACTGCTTGAAATTTATTATGTTGGATCTTTTTGACCAATTATTGGAAACCAATAAAGTGACCAAAAATGCAACTTACTAAGTTAACGATTTAGGGGTTACAGGGAAAAAGCAGAATATCATGAAATTCATTTGGTCAAAATATATTTAGTACTTTAAACACTGTCTTCTAGGTGTTACATTTTTGCCTTCATTTCTTCAAGTGAATCTGCATTAATGCAGTACTATCAAGCTATCAGCTATCAAGACAAGTGTTTATTAAAGTGCATGATCGCCTTTGGAATCCCATTAGAAGACGAATCAACTAACCAACTGTTTTTGTTTTAAGCAGTTTAGTCGCACCCAGAATCTAGGAATAGGAATAACCCAATTTGAAAGATTTGTTGGCTATTATTCTCGACAATTGCACAAGATATATATAAAGTATATTCGTATTATGCAAACAACAATGTGTGTAGAAAAATCACGGATTTTACCTCTTTTCGTTATCCTTTCATAAAGGATAGAAAATGGAATGTGATCATTCGAAACGGCCACAAAAAAAATACTTGTTTTGGTTTTTAGCTTGTGAACCTCTTTCGAATAGACGATGCGCAGGACGTCGAGAACATCTTAACATCATGTACAGTATATCGGCATAGCTCGATACTCGAATAAAATGTGCACTAAAATATTATTTAGTACCTTTCAATAACCATAAAAGAAACCATCGATTTCCGTCACATATTGCTCTTAATTAACAATTAAAATTTAAGAAAAATGAGCGACATTTTTAATTGGGCTAATGATTCCACTTGCGACACTTGCTGTCCACGAGTCACGGGATTTATATCGGCACAACGTCAGATAAATGGACGTGGTAAAAAAGGCTTCTTCTCTTATATTTCCAATGGAAGATTGCATTTACATACAAATTTATTAAATTGCACTAGCTCCTTTCCACATATAACAACCACAACCATTTTTCAGCACTTGTATGAGCAATTTTTTTTCTCCTGGACCAATTTGTCTCACTTTTGACATTTCTAGAATATAATATATCGAGTGTACCTACGTTGCAGTGAATATTTTTTTGAACTTTCCAATTACCACATATTGGTTCAGCCTTTTCCCACATTTCTTAACCATACCATAATATGAATGGTACATATATATATGTATGAACCGTATATGTATATACCGTATATATTTGGGTTTAGTACAGTCAGATTTTGTCAATTTCGTCAATATCCTGTCTACGTCTATAAAATATCTTTGTAAACCAAGCTGTGCGACATTCATTTCAAAAAATATACGGAGAGATAGAGTATAATAGATCTTACATGATTGTTTGTGATTTTACTGTAAACGGAATAACATGGCGGTAAGCAGAATAAGATTTATAGATTTGTAGATAAAACATATAAGTGCATGAGTACTTTTAAGTTAGGATTCTTCCCAATATTTAGACACTACCAATTGCGAATATAAAGGCAAAATTTTCGAAAAATCTTTAAAATATTCCAATTTTCTTGAGGCGGATACTGTCTTTGTCCAGGATAGCGCACCAATTGCACTACAATAAGAAATTCAAATAACTTTTTTTAATCAATGTATTTGATTTATTTTTTTTTTTTTTTATTATGTAGAAAATCCAATTTTATTTTATACTAGCTGACCCGGCAAACGTTGTTTTGCCTTCAAAATGCCTCTTGAAAAAAAAAATGGTGTGTTTGTTAATTGCAAAAATCTCATCTCCAACGCCATCCATCACATCAAATAAAACCTTTTAAACCTTCCGGAATACTCTACCAATAATTTAAGACCAAAATGAGCCAAATCGGTCCAACCGTTCCCGAGCTTTAGCGAGACTAACGCACAGCAATTGATTTTTATATATATAAAAAGATATAAGATAAGATAGAAGATAGATAACCGATTGGTTACGGAGATGATAGATCGTAAATGACTTCCAAGCTCATTCACGCATATGCGACACCTTCTCAGAAAATTCTTCATTGCGGGATCGCCTCAATTATTGTTTTAATGAACTGCTTCAGTTTAGTCAAATTCCTTGGTGTCGTTTTGTACACCTCTTGCTTGACATAATCCCATAAAAAAAAGTCTGGCGCAGTCAGGTCGGTGGCCAGCAGAAAGTACAGTTATCCAGATATTAATTTGTTTGGAAATTTTCGTTGGAGCTCCGCCATAACTGTCTGGCTATGTGTGCAGTTGCACCATCTTGCTGGAATCAAATGCTGTTGAAACGGAGGCGTCTTCGGCGCAGTTCTGGATAAAAATAAATCTCCTTTAACATATTTAAATACCGGTCCCCATTGACAGTTGACAGTAGGACGATTCGTGAGCCACCCTGTATAATCTTATCTACCGTGTTGATTTCGATGTAACCTGTATATGTGTACGATATATTTCTGTTCGCAATTTCAGCTTGCTAAACCAAGCATTTTGGCCTCTAACTTGCTTTCGACAAACAAGTGGAATTATATCGATATAAATTTCTAGGACGATCTTAGCTGAGCAGCGGAATGGCAAACCTAATATAATGTATTATATGCCAACGAATGAGGTGGATCAACCTTTCGTCGACTTTTGACCGCCCAAATAGTTTGCGTGTGACGGTGGCCGGCAGGAAATTATTAAAAAATCATAATAATGAAATATGTTTTGCGTTAAAATTCAAGCCAATGTGTAAAAAAATCAGAATGTTACAGATAAACACAATACTATAAAACTTCGAAGAACAAATTTGCGTTAAAAGTTGGCAACTTTTACTCTACGAACGGCAAACGTCATTAGGCAGCAAAAGCAAATCGTATTAAGACAAGAATTATGTATTCACCATATAAGTTAAATACTATAGAGAAATCAACCCTCTCTGGGATCTAGAAGATGAAATGTTCAATTAATAGGTTCAATCAGATTTATATTGTTTGAAAGAATTTTATATCATTTTGGTTTAAGTCCATTGTGTTTACTATTTTTTAGCTATATGAAAACGATGGCAATAGTCCCTATAATACCACCATTGCCAATGTAAATCTTTCTCTCCAACATTGGAGGATTTTTTTTGCTTGAGCCTACAAAGAGTATCTATGGTAATGTGGTATTCACGTTAACATTCTACACAAATTCAGGCTTATTCTTCGTTTCTTATTTTCACATTGATAACAACACAACACCAAACGTGAGGTTTGCATCGTTCAGCAGAAACGAAACAAATTTTAGATTGTGATTTCAGAATCGTTTGGATAGTCGAATTTCTAATAATTAAAGCATTGTTTAAAAAGTAAAAAATATTATAAATAAATTTTAGTCTACACCAGAGCGCTCCCAAAGAAAAAGATGGTACAATTGTTTGAATAAGTACAGAAGTACTTACCGCACCTAAGCTTTTCAGAAAATATCAATGAGGGCCATGATGAATTTATTTCCCTTGTTTGAAAAAATCTAACGTTCTGTTATATTACCCGTCGATTGCTATTTTGTACCACATTTTTTAAGAAATAATACCGAAAAATGTGTATTTTTATTCTTTTTTGTTAAAGCACTGAAGTGAAAAAATATCTAAAATGTGTCTATATCTCTGAAACAGAGCATCCAACCAATTCTGAAGTGTTCGCAGTTAGTGGTGATTACAACGTGACGTGAACCCTCTTCAACAAAATGGTCAAAATTCAAATATATCCAAATATCGCAAATGGAGAAACAAATTTTTACCATCTACAAAGATTGAATTATCCTATCATAGTCCGTAAGCAATTCTAATTCCCCTCACTGATATAACCGAATGAAAAGAAAAACAGTATAGAAATTTCAGTCAGTTGAACAGGATTAGGATTACCTTTATCCAACGTCCATTTGCGTTGGTGCAAGCCGTGGATAGATCCAGAAGGTGAGTGATAACTCGCTAGTTTCTCATAGAAAAATGGTCTCAACTCATATTAAAAGGGACAAAATTGTAATTTCAGCCTCTCGCTTACAAGTTAAAGAGGAACCACTGATATTTACTAAATCGACCGATTTGCACGTGTTATGCTCTGAGAGGTGTGGCAGCGCAGGTCATTTTCATTTGCACAATAATGTTTTCTAAAAGCTAGATGTTTGCTACATTTACTGATTTTTATGTAACTGGAAGGAAGATGTGAGGCTAGCAATATGTAGGTTAAATTAAACAATTAAAGGAGGCGTGGTCAATCGGTAATTTACTAAGGCCAACTGTTCGAGGATTGCAAAGAAAAATAACATTTCTATCAGGATAGAAATGACCATTCTGTCCACATTCATTCTCAGACCTTATTTTAGTAAAACCTTAACTCGCACCAAATTTGGTTGAATTTACTCAACGTGAATAAAATATGTAAGCCTTAAAATATATTATGTAACTTAGAGAGAAAGGACTAATTCTGGAGACAGGAACTGCTGGAGTTGTATTTGTGGAAAGTTTATTGTTATCTAAAAAGTTTATACACCAAGAAATCCATTCCTTGTCTTTAAAGTACCCAGATAAATTAGAAACGTGTAGGAAAAGAATCAGAAATTAATGTGATATTTCTAATTTGAGTACGGTATCATAAATTTCTAAATCGTTTGGAAGTCAAAAAAGTAGGTACTTGTAAATGAGGGGCAATATTCTAATCTAAACCTACATGTCACAATTTCAATTTGGCTTGGCTTAAAAATATAAAAACAGATATGCGACTAAAACTTAATTGCGATTCACATTTTGAATTTAAAAAACTCAATTAACATAAATCTGCAGTATACCATTTGTCCTCTTATTTCTAGTAGGTATTGCGTTTCCAACGCATATCCTTTCAAGCTTCAGGATTTTTCAGTACATATTCATGATAGTGAAAAGTTACAAATTTGCGCCGCTACACAGTTTTTACTCATGATATGAGCAATTTAATAACACAAATAATATTTTAAAATCGTTACATTTATTTAAAAAAAAAAACCCTGTATTTTCGAAACTTATTTATTCCATATAAGTCGTAGTAAAACAAACAAACAAGTTGGTATGATATTAAAGTCGAGAATTTGCATGAATATAAATACGTGAGCCCTCCTATTGCAGGACAAACAAATCATCCATATTTCAATATCTACATAGCATACTTACAGGAGCATTTAAGCGCCATACCTACCGAAAACATGCATTGAACTGTCATACGTATAATACTAGAAAAAGTTAAGCCACAAGTATTCAAAGGTCAAACTTGAGGTAATGCGCCAGGTTGATAATACAAACGGGTACCTTCACAATTTTACATATTAGTCGCAATATGAAAATAGACTCAGGTGGTGAATTCAGTAGACACCAGAGTAAGAGTGACACCAAAATAGCGCAAAGGGGTGCTCTTAAAAGAGGATGATCTGTGCTAAGACAGTATCTGAGAATGGAAATGGATAGCATTGCCACGCTCCTTCTGGTACCCCCCTATTACCTATCATTATTAATTCGTAGCAAACAAAATTTTTGTTTATTTTATTGCTTTATGGCATCTGGTAAAATATGAGTAGCATCAACAAAGCAATCACGCCACTTCTGGTACTTCCAATACAAATGGCCAACTTAGCTTCATATCTTCTGAAAATGGAACTGCAAGGCAGTGCCATGCCCTATTCGGATTCCATATTAATTGACGGATTCGGCGAAATTTATTTTTTCATAACAAATTACCTAATTTAATTCGCACACACTTTTGCACCGATGCAAAAGGGTGTTGAGCAAAGTACGTATAAGTATGTTCATCTGACTGGAATTTCTGAATTGGGTTTATTTATGTGAAGTAGCCATAGAATGATCTAAAATCACTGAAAAATAACCATTAGTAAATTAACAAATAAATGAAATAAGTTTTGAGTGTGGCGAATTTAAGGAATTATAAGGAATTTAACTAGGTTTGAGATTAAAATTGGAAAGAACAGGCTAAAACCTCGGGATGTCCCAAAGAGAACCGTTAGGAAAAGCACAGAGGGTGTTGAAAGAAAAGGTTGTTTGATCTTCTATGCAGGTTAAGTGTAATTAGACATACAGCGTTTGTTGTTGGTTAGGACTACACTTTTTCAGAAGAATTAATTGTCAGGCAAAGGTGTACATATATTTAATTTAATTACTCTAAGTAGTTTTCATATTTCTCATTTTTATAAGTTTCATCTTATTAGTTATAGATTGTAATATCAAATTTTGAACTGTATTTTTAAGTAAGCAAGGAGTGGCAAATTGTTTTGTTCATTTAAACGAGAGACATTCTGATCTTAATTTTGGAAAACAAAACAACAAAAAAAAAACTCTCAGTTAAGTTCATGATAATGAATGTAGTGAGCTAAGTAATTTTGATTGGCTGTACGTACACAGATGTATTTGCCATATCTCTAAGGACAAGAAAAAGAAAATCATTTTGAGACAATCGCTATAACAAAACATATTTCAATCGACAACAGGAGTACAGGTTTAGATTAAGTATTTTGCTTTGGTTACGTTTTATATAAATAAACGTTATGCGGGTTGTAACACAAATTGAATATTTATTAAGGATTTCGAAAACGGATGGGTGACGGCCTACTTGAGGGGAATTGTTAGTATTAGGAAAATGATCATAGAAAAAGTAAATGCTGCCTATATCAGGAAGAGCATATTAGGAAGACACTACATCTAGTCCGTCGAAATAAATTTGTGGATTTTTTTTTTGTCTGCTATTTGTTGAAGATTCTAATGTAAAATATTTTTGTTGAACGTTATTGCCGGATTTGTTGGAAATCGGGGATTGAGAATGTGGGCTAATCAGCTTGAACTATCTGTGGAGGAGACATCGATATGGTAAACAAAACAGGAAACAGGGTTTATAACAAAAAATGGCTTTCAATGGTGAAAAGGGGGCAAAATCTATTTTTCTATATCTAAATCCATATAAAATCAATAGCCTAAAGGACGGAAGGGAAATGTGCATTAATTGCTCTGAATGTAGTGTTTCAGATATGCAGCGGCCTAATTGCACCTATTCAATGTACATTATATTGCTTCTAATCAGACTTCAGGAGTTTAATTGGCAAAGATGTTTAGGTACGACTGAAGTGAAATGGATTTCAGTAAGGCACAATCTTGAGTAGGGAAATTTAAAAAAAAAAAAAAAAACAAATTGGTTTATATCATAAATTTTTTGAAAATGTAATTTTTCGAATTTGTGACCGAAACGTTTTTTTTTCATTTTTACCCATAGTTTGAATCCTTTCCCCTCCGCTGTATTACGGGTCTTCTACATATATTTTTTCTATTAAAGGCAATAATTATCTTATTTATGAATAAGATTTCCCTTTAAGGAAACAATTTCTTAATCTCCTCCTAATACTTATAAAGGGCAACTCTGCTTTGTTTAAAACTTGGTCTATTCTGGTTCTTGGAGGAGTTTGTACGAGACGGTACAAGTGGTACCAAAAAACAAACAAATCCAGTTTCCATTCACTCAGAGGAAAAATATTAAAGGGAAGGAAGAAAAAAGATTAATAATAGCATCTGCGTAGCACTTTAATCGTTTAAAGTTCTTGTAAATTGAAGGCATATAATAAGTTGAGGCCTGCGGTATACTGAGGATAACACTGTTTAATATTGAGTTATAAAATTAGCTGAAGACACCGACACAACATAAAACTGGAAGTCTTTTAAAGAAACATTTCCGGAGACCCCAGTCCTTAACATCGTTCAGAAGTACAGCCGGTGGCGAAATAGAAATTGTCGAAATTTAAAGAATTATTGGAGACTTTTAACGATTTTTGAATAAAATATGATCAAGTAAGAAAAAAAATTAAAACAAAAAATTTCACAAATGTTTCACAAATTGAAAATAATAATTGCATTTATTTTGGTAATAGATTTGGGAACATTTGTAGTGTACGTGTAAAACGAAATTTCGAAAATTGTTTAATTAATTGAAGACTTGTGGTTAAAATGGTCGGAGGTATTCAACATTCCCAATTAATGCATTTGCAGATATTCCCCAAGAAACACATTTAGGCCCATAATTGTTCTTAATTTTTTTTAATGATTTACCTGATTGCTTCTATTATTCTATTTTGATTCAGAGGGACTTAACAGCTATAAATGGTGATGTATAGTGAACAATGTTTGGCTAATGTTCCCGAAAAAATAAACGCTGGGATGGGAAACTGAACCGTTAGATTTATGAACGGAATAATACTTTTATTAAGTCAGCTTAAATTAAGTATACAATTGATTGGGCTTCTGTCTTTATTTGGGGAATGTACTCGTATTATGACGACTCTTGAGATGGTTCACTGACATTGTAAAATTTGAAAATGACTACAAGAATGGGAGAGCGCTTTAGAATGGTCGTTATTTCAATGCAGCGATGTTTGAAAGAATAGATATACATGATTTGTAATTCGACAATATTCGAAATTCGTTGGCAGAATGTACAGTGTACAACATATGCTCGCAATACAATTACTCTATTGGGAACGTGGTTGTTACAATACTAGTATTTTTGTTTTAGTTTAAGATTTTTATAGAAAGAAATGTTCAGATTTTAAACTTTGAATTAGCCGTATGCAAATTGCTATTTATGTAAAACACCAGTATTATATTATAATATATGTATGTATGTTCAGAGGAATACTTAACGAGATGTTGCTGCTGCTAATGTTCAGAAAGAAGAGACCGAACCAACCAATATTTTATTCTCAACAAGCTACACTTTGCTTGCATTGAGTGCTTATTGATTTGTTCTAACATATTGGAAAATATTACCGCTTATTATAATATAATATCATATAATATATTATAATATTTCACATTTTAAACCAAAATGACTTAAAAAATGTATAAGAAATGCAATGGGCAATGAGGAATAGGTGTATATTAGCATTGTGCAGCCAACAGTACATTCGATCGGTCAACAGCATAAACAATTGACCGCACACTTTTGAGTGAAAACATTGTGCAGTAAATGCATTGTGAATATTTTCACTCAAAAGTGTTCACTCAATAAATGCATAGAGTGTATATGGTAAATCAAAGTGCACACTATATGCAAATAGTGTACATACGTATTTTAGGAAATAAAATATATTCTAAATAATAATAATAATGAATAAATGTAAAACATTAATAATTGGTTGAGAAATTGAATAATTTTTCAACAGTGGTTCTTAACAGTGTTGTTGAAGGTAAAGATCTTAGCCTTACATTTGACTCATAATTAGAGTTTATTAATCATACTGAGTATACAACATACAAGGCTGGGGTTTAGTAAAAGAAATACTAAAAATTTTAAAAGTCCTCATATATAGTATCCATTTTCGGTTTGAAAAATAAAGTCAAATAAAACACATATAAAGCTATGATTTCGATAAAACTTTTATGATGCTTACACCTTGCTACTGAATGGCATTTAAATAGCCGCCTCTGGATTGGTTGCAGCAGTGGAACCTTTTCAAGTTCCTCCAGCGTCTGACACCTCCAGACCATAATGCGCACCAAATAGTCACTTTTTCCGGATGCAATAACTTTTACACAATCACTTCTGTGCTCTTCGAGCCCCATATTTTACAATTTTGCTTGTTGACGTAACCACCGACTGAGAAATGAGGTTCATCGCTGAAGAGACCTTTGTTTGATTGAAAGCCCACGTTTGAACCACCGCTTTTGTAGTAAGTTTTAACTATTTTTATGCGTTCCACTTCCAATAAATAAATAAAACTTCAGATGGCAGGTATTTTACAGCTGACAGCCTTGCCAGGTCGGCTAAATGGATAACACTATACGTTTTGTTTGCCAAGATATATTTACAATATTGTTCTTTATATTTGGAATCACTCGGGTAGAATTGAAAAAATTAGAAAGTTATTCTGCAAATGTTCTTTTAATCATGCAAACTGGACTACGGAAACACTACTCTATAAAAGTAAACGGAAACTCCTTGGACTACAGTCGTTGAAGCATCGCAAATCTTATTTTTCAATAGTTTTTATATTAAATATTTTAACTAAGGAAATAAATTGCACTCGTGATTTGCGCTCAAAACGTATACTTTATGAAAATTTTCGCCGAAGAAATTGTGGAAATAATAAGGCAATTATAAGATGTTCCACTGTTGGATTTCTATTTATATACAAATCCTTTTAAGTTAAATTTACAATTTTTAATTAATGTGTATTAATAAAAAATATTTCGTATATCAGTCTGTGAGATGTACTCGTATATCAGTAGACTAAATAAATAAATGACTAAATAAATAAAAAACATATATGTATAAAAGGAAATTTGTAGATCTTTGGTAGACTTTAGGAATCTCTATCGAATCTAGTTATTCTGGAATGTTAAAATTGTCGGATAGTGTAGGAAGAAGAATGAACGCAACATCACCAGTTTGAAGTACTAACAAGAATTGAATTTGATTTCAAATATTGTATAATGATTTCTACGTCAAACCTTGTCATGTTTGGACATCAATAATGTCAGCGATTTCTTTTTAATTTCTGTTCACCAGAATTCGTTTCATAATTTACAGTTCATCTCAAATGATGAGAAAGCTAATTCAATTAAATGAATATGAATATGAATATAAATATGAATATGAATTCCCATGTAGCTGAATTTCCATGTAGTCTGAAATCCCTATAGCATATACTAATTGTATAGTCTTGTCTATTTATGTAGCTATAAGTTGTAAAGGTAGACCAAAATATTATTTACGCCCTGTACCGAAAAAGTTTTTCTTTTACCGGAAATAAAACATGATTCGAGTCTACCCCAATTATTTTGAAAACAAATTGAGAATAACATCAACGACGTTGAAGAAAAGCTTCATAAACAATCTACATTAATATACTCAGATTTCGTCCAAGGTACTTACTTGGAAATTGCCAATAGCCAGGACGCCTGGGAAATTCCCTAGGGCAGTAATATGGGTAAATAGTCTTATAGATACGTCTGAAACTAAAAATGCACAAAATATTAATTTCTTGTCAAATCTATACGCAATTGCTATTAGGAGTCCCGCCTCTGGTACTATTCCGAAAAGTTCACAGGGTATATCTGGACTTTCGTTACCACCAATTCCGTCTAAACCCAGAACGTAGTCTACAGTTTAACGTAAAAATGCACATAAAATGATAAAAGAAAATACTAAATAAGAAACTGCAAGAGGACCTAACGCTGAGTTTGAAGAATTGTGAAATGTTTTCAATAGAAATACTTTTAAATAGAATTACTTTAGTACCCAATTATAAAAAATATATAAGACAATATAATAATATAAATTAATATGACTGATAAGAAATTTGCGACGATATCTAACCCATATTCTACATCCTGCAAATAAGTCGAAAGGAATTACACGCAGGAAGAATTTGTATTTCATTAATGGCCACCACGATTCATTTCACAGAAGAAATATATTCATGAAATAGATGAAGAAGTTTACGAGGAATAATAAGAACATAGGACGGAAGAATTCACATTTCAGAAAACATTAGAGTTAAAGAAAGCGTTGAAGTTAGATCAAACAAACAGAGCCTTTCAAATTGGAGCAATTTATTCTGTTATAAGTGCATTATAAACATTTAAAAACGGAAGAACAAAATCATATGACAAAGAACTTATTACACAGATGTCGTGAATTGGTATTGGAAGAATAAAATGAACACGTTTCCGGAAATAATTATAGGAGTCACAAAATAAAGCGGCTGGGTAATCTTATAATGTGCCGTATTGGTGTACCTGTGTAAAATTCAGAAACAACTATTGAATTGTATTTGACCCTGCTTGCTGAAGATGCAAACAGATAAATAAGTAGATTTAATAAGTGTATTTAAACAACAGATATCAGCGGAAGCCGATGAATTGCTAAGGTTGTGGATAATTAAGGAGGGACGAGGCACTTGAAACAACACGAAAGGAAAATAATCGAAACGACTGTAGAATACGCTTATTCTGTCCGAAACATAGAGCCCATTTTAAGCAGTTTGGACGAAGCTTATTTTACCATCAGCTTCGACTTGAAATTTTCTTTTTGGTACTTGGGACTATACATAACCATACAGCCCGCCTAATCAGTATGTAGCAACGGGACATACGACGCGCGTGTATAGATGATTTACAAGTCTCATTGACAGATTTCAAGATACATATCACGTTACTGAGGAGTTCACTAACGCAAACTTAAGTACTGGCCTCAAAAACTCGAAATTCATAAAGCGAATGAGAATGAGACTGCTGAAAGTTTCGGGAGATTGGAAGAAGCTTTGAGCACAGAACCACTGTTGGCTCATCCAAATTTCAAAGAGATATTATATCCAGGAATTGCAGCTGTTTTCTTCCAAAAGAATTAGGAAAAAAAGTTGAATGGTCAATCGTCCTGCTATAATAAAAGTTAAAGCCAAATCAAAAAATTGCTACGGGCTGTGTTAGCGATGAAACCAATCTAAACCATATATATAGTTAGTGACTTTTTTCGGTAATTACTGACCTCGTGAGACTTGAATAACTTATCTCAGATCGAAAGTGTTGGTAGAATGTAGGCGCTGATACATTCTGGACACGAAGATGGTGGAAAAGATGAATGAACAGGTCCACCTTAGACGAATACCTCTACCTAATTTCATATGTATGAAAGAATGTAGAAATTATAAATGATGAGCTCGTTAAAACATATTTTAATAAGACAGCAAGTAGGATTACCTCAAAATTATATGTAAACTTTCTAGGGAAGTATTCTCGCTCTAAGAACCGAAGTACTTATATATTCATTGTATTTGTTGGTCTAACAAAGTTTTCTTTTCTTAAGAGAATCAATTGTTATGATGTTGAATAGTTTTTGACACGATTTTACGATAGTATACCAGAAGTAATGAATTACGATAATAAGAAACAATTCATTTCAGAAGAGTTTCAGACTATGATAAATGACTACGCAAACAAATCATATGAAGAGAGCAGTGTGCTCTCGAAGTATACCATTGAGAGTGAAATCCAAGAATTCCACAAATTGAAATTACGTTGGAAAGTGCGATGCACAGGCAACTGGCGTCAGTCCACAATGGTTGGTCACAGTATGTTCACAACAGGATCAGATTAGAAACTGGTAAACAAATTAAAAACATACTGCTAAGAAAAATCGAATATAATAATACGAATACAATAATACAGCAATATTTCAAAGGAAATTGGAGGTTGAGCGATGTCAAAAAAATATGAATGCAAAGAAATTTTCCTAATGCAGGATATTAACATTTTTGCACAACAATATGTATAAGTTGGAGACGATAAAAGAAAATCCGTTAGGAGTCTACCATACCAATAATATTAAGCAATAAAAGATAATGCTAGATGTACTACAAATAATAAGAAAGGCAGAAAGAGGCCTATTTAACAATGCTTAGGGTGTTATATGCGCATTTAAGATTGTCTTT
>JAHXMU010000027.1:732203-797749 GCA_019455685.1 Philornis downsi
GACCAAGTTACTGAGCACGGTGTCGAATTGAGGTTGGTGGATTATTTTTATCACTTTATTGAGCAGCAATAATGTTTTCAACGGATATTGCAGTACGTTGTGATATATATTTGGCCTTATCACATACAGCCCTCTTTCTTCCAAATCATTCACTACACGGTAAATAGTGCGTCTATTGGCACGTTGTTTCTCCTAAAAATTTCACGTACCTTTGTCATTGTCACAGTAATCGATGATTGATTTTGATAAAATGTTTTAATATTTATCGAATATTTCTCCATAATAAATTTGCCACGTCTCTACTTCACGACTGGTAAATATGAACTGTTGTGACTGATGTTTACCAATATGGCGGCAAAACAAAGTAGTATACCTTTCCGACGGACACCCTGTATAATACATCGCGTTCGGAAACCTGACTTCCGGGCGAAAGGGCTACTAGGCGAAAAGCAACAGACTAGAAAAAGATTAAAGATAAGCATCTCCATCAATGTACAAATGCGAGTGCCCCTACAGGCTAAACGTTAACATTCCAATATCTGTACAGCATATTTGTAGGTGCTTCTTAATATTATACTTTACTAAGAGATGCACAACCGAGCAATACCAATTTTTGTACCAAATTTATGGTAAAAACAGAGATGAATACCTTACCAATTTAACGGTAATGTGGAAATAGAATATGAATTCCGATTCTGAGTGTGAAGTTACTAGGCCGCAGCATACGAAAGAAAGCGGCACACCCCGGGAGGATGACCTTGAAAGATGATGTTTTGTTTAGGCAGCGACGCATATGTATATGTAGTGGTTTAAATATTATATACTGGTCAAATATTACACAAATTATTGTTTTATTTCTAGCGTTATTTTTCCAGGAAAATAATTATTTGTTATGCGTGGGTAACTACGTGTGCGATTGTTTGATTTGCCTACGTTGTGCACTGTATCTGATACGGTCGTCGTTCGGTGCATGCGTACAGTCCATTTTGTTAGTGTTATTCCTTCAGAGTCGTATTTTTTCGTATCGTGTTGTGAAGATATTTACATAATATGGCGTTCACATTGGGTGAAGGCATGGAACGAAAGTTCATTTTTTCTTAAAATATGACGAAAAATGAATGAGAAAGCGAATGGAGTGAACGAAAAAATGCATGCAAAGCCAAAGAACGTGAAACCTGCGTGCTTAACTGAACGTATTTCTATTGTTTTTCAGATTTCTGTTCAATTCGGTGTTTTTATGTTGTCCGTAAGTAGATGAGTGGTGTCAGATCATTTGAACAGATTTTCAAATATTTCAAAAATTATATGTCCTTTCGCCTGAGGTTAGCGAATTTTCATAAATAAAGAACTTAAAGGCGCAAGGGGATTTCAGAAAATAAAATCGTATGACCAGGGAATAAATGTAAAAGAAGTGTAAAACCATGTTTGTGAAGTCCGTGGGAATAGTCTAATCGAAATAAAAAAATCCATGAAAGTTAAGTGGTTAATCTAGTCAGTTCAATCAAGTGGCGATCTGCAATTGTAACCTCTGACTAGGAGCAGAGCTCTTTGCAGTTCTGAGAAAATTCAGAAATCTCATTGTAAACTAAGTTTCTAGGGAAGTATGTATATTCAATGTATTCGTCGGTCTGACAAAATACGGTGGAATTATCTTTAATCTAATTGTAAACTAAAATTGGCTACACTTAGTTTACAAAGGAGTGATAAGTGTTGAGTGTAGTAAAAATGTTAAATGTATCAAAAGGACCAAGGTGGATGTTGAAGAAATGTTTTTGTATTAAAATTGAAATTTTTGTAGCATCTGTTGTGCCTTAAGGTTGTCGCAGAATGGTTTAATAGAAATGGAACATCATATGAAAGTAACGAACGCATTATTGAACAACAATTAATACCAAACAATCAAAACATCTCAAAAAATTGTTATTCTGAAACTTTGACATTTTAGCTATTTTATAATTGCCTAATAATGGAACATTTTTAGAAATTGTGAGTTAAGGTAGTCTTACACGAAATGAGGAGGGAGGGATCATAACAATAGGTATACAATGACTGTTTCAACTAGTTTTTCTTTATTCAAAAATTATTCAATGGATATGTGAACAATTCTGCTATTGCTCAGCTCAATGTAGAAGTCTAATGATTTACAAGAGGTTTTGTATGCTCCTCTTTATTTAATTAACATTTTTATGCCCAGATCTGTTAAAAATTGTTAGAAAATAAAAATGTAAAAACAGTTCATTATTGTATTGCTGCGAAATCAAAAGTTTTCAGCTACCTTCGATGTAGCATACGAGTATATTGGGTTATCCATTAAGTGGTTTCGAAACCACCGGTCTGGCAAGGCTGTCAGGCTGTTAAATACCTGCTACTTGAATTGTTATTTATATAAAGAAAGGTTTGCCACCTACGAATATGGATCAGTTAACAACCGAAGAACGTGCAAAAATAGTTAAAACTTACTATAAAAGTTGTGATTGAAACGTAGGCTTTTAATTTAACGACATTTTCTTCAGCGAGGAAGCTCATTTCTCAATAGGTGCTCGGAGAACCCGGAGAAGTGAGAAGGAGAAGTGATTGTTGAAAAGCCATTGAATGCGGAAAAAGGTACCCATTTTTCGAAAATGATGTTGGAGGAACCTCAAAAGAATATACTGCTGCAACCAAGAGGAGGTCATTTAAATGATATTGCATTTCGTACATAATGGCAAGGTCCAAGCATTATAACGAAATGAAAAGTTCTATCGTAACTTTATGTGTATTTTTTAACTTTATTGATATGTTCAGTATTGCAAATCTTATGCAACAAAATCTTTCCAGAGTTGCATTGGATCGTAAACAAAAAATTGGAAAGATATTTTTTGTTTTTTTTTCTGGAAAGGATTTAAAAACTGTAAATATTAAACATAACCAAAATCAATGCCGTTTAATTTTTGCCATGAAACAAGTTACTTTAAGAATATATATGTTGTAATAGTAATGTAATATGTTTCTTAATTTTCTTTATTAGCTTTAGATTGTTTTATACTTTTTGCGTTCAATGTGTGCTCTATACTTTTTTACTTATATATTATTCAGTATTAGTACGAATCGAATCTAGTTCCATAGATTGCTATAATTACTTGTATCTACATTTGTGTATAAAAGGCACAGCCTTTTATATATGAAGAGAATTGACTTCGAATAAATTGAAGAGTACAAGTCTGGAAATATCTGGACTGGCCTCAAATAAAGAACAACTAAGAAAGTTAAACTAAAACTAAATAGTCTTCTAATCCCTGAATTACCAACCACGGAGTAAGACTATTTCACTGGCGCCCAACGAAAATATCGAGCTACGGTGCGAAACCGAAAAATCTCTATCAACACTTAGTCCAGAAGAGGAGGACTTTGAAGAAGCTTCTGGAAGCGAAAATTTTGTTTCTGGAGAAGAAGAGATTCTTAATATGGTCACATTCTCAAATGAGTAGTTTTGCCAAATTTTGGCAGCATTAGGGGAAAACACCAAGAAGGGATCATTTACTAAATGCCCTGCCCGCTTTAGTGGTTTGCATGATCCCGCGGTGGTGAAAGAATTTCTGGAGACCATAACTGTATTTAAGGATGTCGAAGGAGTCGAAGATGAATGTGACTTAAGAGAAATGCCACTGTTGTTAGAGGGATATGCCGCTAATTGGTGGATTGGAGTGAAGGAATCTGTGCGCACATTTGAAGATGCAAAGGCACTCATTCGTACCACTCTCATACGTACTCATCGAATTCTTCGAAAATAAGCAACAGAGGTGACGACCTACCGATAGTTTCATTTGCAAGAAACGTTTATTTTTATCGTAGCTGAAGGGTTCACGGAGGAGTTTCAGCTGAACATGGTATATGGTTCGAAGAATTTATTTCTGCCTGCCAGCAAGAGAGGGACAATACAACTATTGTCGTTTGAAAGTCCACATCGCGGACGTACGTCAAAAGAAAAAAAAAACAAAAGCAGGCACAAGATCGAGAAGGAAATTTGGGTAAACAGCCAGCCATTTCGCAAAACCAGAGTAAGATTCCGAATAAACCAACATTTGCTTGTTATGTATGTGGCAATCCGGGAGTGTATAGGGCCAATAGTCCAGATTGTGGGAATCACTCGAAGCGAAGTACGCAATATCTAGCTTTCAATAGAATACGATACATGATTATGAGCCATGATTTGCAGGTGGTTTGCATGGAGGTATTTGGCGAAAAAGGGGAAGCCGTGTTTGACAGTGGTGCTAAGACAAGAGTTGCAAGTAGCAAATTGAAGAGGATTCTTACGAATAATGGATGTATCTTTCAAGACGTAATTGCAGACATTCCTGTAGCTGATGGTTCCACAAAGAGTGGAATGGGTATGTCGACAATTTCTGAAATAAAAGTTGGTGGCAGAATATGCCCAATAAGATTTATTTGTCTGCTAAATTCAGCTAGAAGCCGGACATTATTGGAGACGGACTTCTTAGAACAATCAGGGATTTTGCTCAATATGGCCCAGAGAGTTTGCTATTTCGAAGGAGAAATTAAAAGTAAACATGGATTTGAAAAGACGTTTGAAGTCTCAATATGTGCTGTGGAAACAAATCAAACAGTTAAATCGTCTGGAAATATTGGGGGAGAAATTTCTGCTTTTGTAAAATTTGTTGATGTAATTAAAGCAGTCTGCTAGTTCAAATTCGTAAGCTTCCGCACAAATTATTTAAATTCAAATAAAGAAAAAATATTGTTTAATTCCATCATTCTAATTCTTAGTGTTTTCTTTTTCTTTATATTTCTACCCTCGCTAAATAATTTGTGAGAAATACCACAAATTTATTGTGATATTTCGGGCTCGCACAAGTATAAACCAAAAGCCTTCTTTCGCTCCAGCAAACCTAAAAGTTCCCTAGTTCCCCACATTTTCATGCACTTTATCTCAAAACTATAGCAGAGGTATTTAAAAATGTAAAAGAGGATGTCCACAAACATCAAGACTACAATAAACATTACAATAATATGCGCAGAAGAAACCAGCCAGATCTAGAAGTGGGTACAAAGGTATTATCATGCACTGAGCAACTCCGACAAAGGAATAACATCAAAATTCATGCCGAAAAGGGACGGGCCTTATATCGTAATACAAAAGAAAGCGTCTACTTCTTATGTGATTGCTCACGAAGATAATTTAAATAAAACGTTACGAACTTGTCACGTTGGGAACTATTCAACCTATGCGAATGTTACGGAAAGGAGGAAGACCAAAGAAACTCTGTTAGATTCTGATGTCTCGCCGGGACGTCTTCGGCACTAGACTGAAACAAGATACTTTACAAATATATATGTTTTTTAATTTTCTTTATTAGCATTAGATTGTTTTATACTTTTTGCGTTCAATGTATGTCCTATACTTTTGTACTTGTATCTAATTCGTTTCTAATACTGTATGACTCAAATCTAGTGCATAGATTGATATAATTACTTGTATCACAATTTGTGTATAAAAGGCACGGCCTACTTTATATGAAGAGAGTTGACTTCGAATAAATTGAAGAGCACAAGTCTGGAAATATCTGGACTGGCCTCAGATAAAGAACAACTAAGAAAAGTAATCTAAAACTAAATAGCCTTCTAATCCATGAATCACCAACTACGGAGTAAGACTATTTCAATCAATAATTAAGGTGTTTCACTTGAATACTCGATATCTTAGAAAAAAGTAATTACACCGTTTACATAAATACGAGTAGATGACATTAATCGCAATTCAGACGCTAGTTGTTAGGAATCTAAGCGGAGCTGATAAAAGTAAATAGTCGTAATAATATTAGCAAATAATAATAAAAAAAATTAAAAATAAACAGCAAAATGGACTAAATAATACTAAAAATAGTAATAATAATAGCATTCCTCCGTGTTTGATGCTTTGTACCGCGAAAACTGCATCTCACCCAGAGAAACGAGAAATTTTTCCGTAATCGATATATCCAAGTTATCCAAAGTCCTTTTCTGTCCTGCGGCACCAAAAATGTTGTCGAACGTTGCACGTGAAAGAAGATGAGGACGGCTGAAGTGTTCACCGTTGTGATATAGAACAACACATAGTAAAATAGAACCAAAAATTATATTTCTTCCAACCCTGTCACAAAAATTGTCTGCGGTATTGTACGTTTACAATACCCACAAAATATGCTACACATAATTGTACCGATATTTTTGTAGAGAAAACGATGCCCATTGTATGATTTCAGGCAAAGGCAAAGATTTTCAGGTCATGCCGCAAAAGTCATGGTGGCTGATAGTGAAATGTTGTGTTAATATTAATTATTATAATGAGGCAAAACTTTATCTTTATTATTTAATACTTGAATACGGTGTTATAAATTAGTGCTGACTTTTGTAATTCGCAGAACACTGCGAATATACAATTGGCGAGCCACCAAATAGCTCGCAACATTGACAAATTCTAAGACATTCTAGTTTTTCGCTGGCTGAAGATAAAAATAAATTGATTTTAGACCAAATCGGAAGAAGATATAATTTTATAGAAGATAGCTCTGAGTTGTGAAAAACCGCAGCTGTACCGGTAAAATGTAATTTCCAATTTTGAATTGTGTCGTATAAAAAGAAATTTGGAATTTCTTATAGATGCTTTTAAATTTAAGTACATGCCACACAATGAGTGGTTAGATAAAGATACAAATTCAAATAAATCTGTCATTTCTATCTACTGATGTCCGATTTGAATATAAAATGCCTTTGTCAAAGTGTAGCCAGCATTTTTGAAATTCCTGAAAAGCCGCAAAGTTCGCAATTACTGGGAAAGTTTATAGTATAGTATATTTTGATACATGAGTTTGTCCAAAATTTTATTACTTAATACGAACATGAATTTGTTCTTATATAGAGACCGAGAGAACATTGCTGGTTCTTCAATCGGACAAGAAAAAATACCGCGCAATACTCACTCAAAAGTCTAACATTTCTGAAGTAGAGCTCAAATTCGCGAAAAATAGATGAGCAGACATGTTCCAAAAAACATTTTATAGGAACGAGCTATCTAAGCCCAAAAATATTTTTCCCATACCCTGCTCGCACTCAATCCAATGGACTCATAAAATCTGACGGTCAGATAGTACACGCCCTGCTCACTAAACAATAAAAATTTTTCTGTAATTCTCGACAGACTCAAAACTTACTTTTGAAGAATGACAGAATTAAAAAAAGACAACGCTTAATCGGAAAATCCCCTGGAACTATTTGCCCTTATAACTGTTATCCAAAAACCGCAAACCAATTCCTCTCACTGATAGATGACTGAAATCACATACTCAACGTTACAAGTTCACCGCCTGGTGAAGAATGGAATACATCCTTGATTGCATAAACGAAATTAGAGAAATTCCCTTCAAGACAATATAAAATAAAACTATATCGTTGTGGTTCAAGATGACTCCAAGCGCCAAACGAGTTTCGGTCATGAACGTCCTCAACGGTTCCGAAGGATTTATACCTGTGGCAGAAGTGAGGACTACGAATGGATCATTCTTATCTTATCGTCAATCTTTATTTTGCTGCCTGCTCCAAAATTATGCCCTGCAAATCGCTCTTCATATTAACTTTTCTGGAGTTCCAATACCATCCTTTTTTCTCCCCATCCCCTTTTTTATTTGTTTTTTTTTCATGTTTCTCCATAACATCCCACTTTCAATGAATTTTCGATTTGCTTGAAATGTAGGAGATGCTATCAACCGACTGGAGCGATAAGATAGATATTCAACTATACCTATAGGTTGAGAAAACCCCATTCCTCTACACTGTCGCGGTTTTGCCACGCGTTTTTTTCCGTATTTTAAAAGATTTTGCTATTGAAGCTCCTTATGCTCTTTTATCTTCTTTACCTAAGATTGTCTTTTCTCTTAACTTTATAAGGCTTAAAGAAAAAAAAAAAACTAATTCTATTGTTCCGCAGGCAAGGAAAATATTTAGTTCTATTTTAGGCTGCGGACATCCTGTTATCGTTCGGCCTTCTAAAAAGGATCATTTGAAGTTTCTATAAACTTTCGGAACTAGTAAGCTTCACAAGGAAAAGAAATCACACGTAATTTGAAGTAATAACGTAATACATCACCAATCGTTGCGCGATAGTAAGTGCATGTGTGTGTACTTTCCTTATAACCGAATTTAAGCCCTGATACAGCCAAATATCTTTTCTTAAGCCAACGAACACTTCGAGATGTCAGAAACTTTCATAAGACTTTCAGTGAGGTTAAGCATACTGAATATGAGAAACTCTCTCACATCCTATTCATGGGTTGAGAGGGAACTTCTTTCTGTTTGGTTTAATGATGCAACATTCTTATTATTTTTAAATAATATTGTTTAAAGAAGGTTCCGTCCATATTAATATTATTTTTGCTAGCTTCACTTTAATTTGTCACCAGTTTTTCGCCGAACTCTATGTACCTACTTCATTAACACAAGTCGAAATCTATCATAACATCAAGGCGCTTCGGTCTTCTGCGCTCCAAACTCTAAAAAACAAGCTCATTTTATTAGGTGTCTATTCACTATTCTTTGAACTGTCTTTGAAACTATCCACTAATAACTATTATTTTGCAGTTGTCTGTTTGCCTTTCTGGAATTCAGGTTGTTTTACGGCCCAAAATAGATTAAAATGTCCACCATACCAAAATCGGCAGACTCACTTTTTAAAGTGTGCTGTAATATATTGTTTAAATATAAAATTACAGACACCGGCATTCTGGCATCCCAAGCGGCTATCGTTCACCGGTTAAGGAGGTTCTTTCTAACGCTGTAGCACTTTAATAGCGAAAAAAAAATAGCTTCCAGTTAAAGGATCCGCAGCAGGTTTCATACACGTCGCATTGCCTGATTGTTTGCGAAGTTATCTCTCCCACTAAGAGTCCTAAGGACATGTCTCAAAATTGTGTTTTACTTATCTTTTTCCAGTCTCTACAGCTACGTCAATTTATTTAACTTTTCGTAATATAAAAATTTTACTTTTTTACAATAGCAAATCAAATACCCTTCCAATAAGTAACTCAAAATCTCTTAACAAATCCAAAAAGTCCAATTGAAATGACATTGCAAAAATTTGCAAAAAGGAAGCGAATAATATATTCACATATGCATGTTTAAAATGTATTCTATTCCAGATATGGGTCAATAGGATTGTATAAAGCACCCACAATAGGCGGCCTAAAATTACGTCAGTACAATGGTGGTTCCTGGTATTTTTTGTTTTACTTATAACTTAATCTACTTCTTCTGAAGTATGTTATTTTCAGTATATAATATATGTATCCACCCTTTTTTAGGTAATCTTCCAAAATAATTGTGGAAGATTTATGAACTAGAAAATTGATGTATATACGAGGTGTGTTCAAGAAAAAGGTGAATTTTCAAATTTCGCGGGCTATGTACACATATGGTCAAAATAATAAATTCACCCTATTTTTTTTAAAGGCTCGTAGACGAAAATTTATTTAAAGTAAAAAAAAAAAAAAATACAGAGTGTCCATCGGGAAAGTATACTACTTTGTTTGTTTATAATTTTTGGTTAAATGAAAGAGAATGGATCTTATATTGAAAAATATTTTATTTAATGTCGTCAATTATGCATGGAATACAATATCAGATAAATGTCCGCCTCACAAATGCGAGCCGTTTTGAGCACATTTTTCATTACATTCTCACACATTTCACGCGGTATTTTATTAATTTTATCACGAATATTTTGTTTGAGTTGCTCAAGCGTTTTTGGTTTGTTTGCATAAACCTTGCTTTTCAGATATCCCCACAAAAAGAAGTCCGGATCAGTCAAACCAGGCGATCGTGGAGGCCAATCAACATCACCATTTCTTGAAGTAACTTGTTGTGGAAAGAGGTCTCGCAGTAATTCCATTGTAATCCTGGCAGTATGCGATGTGGTATCGTCTTGTTGATACCACATGTTAATCAAGCCCAAAGCATGCAGTTGTGGCGTTAAAAAGTTTTCAATCACATCACGATATCGCTCTCCATTGACAGTTACCATTACGCCGTTTTCAGTTTCAAAGAAGTAAGGTCCAATGATTTCTCCTTCTTCTGACCAATTTGTACACCAGACTGTCACTGTTAATGGATGCAAAGGTAACTGATGAATAATTTGAGGGTTCCCCTTATTGCCCAGAACCGACTATTCTGTTTATTTATCCATTCAAATGAAAATGTGCTTCGTCACTCATTATGATTTTTTTCATGAAAATTGGGGGTTGTCATGGATGAGTTGTAACATCCTATTGGCATATGTACGGCGGCGTAAATGGTCTTGTGCAAAATTGTGGCCAAAGTTGTTCTTTGAAGACCAAGCTTCTGAGCACGGCGTCGAATTGAGGTTGATGGATTGTTTTGAACACTTTCTGGAGCAGCAGTAATGTTTTCAGCCGATCTTGCAGTACGTGTTGCCCATGCTTGGCCCTATCAGCTACAGACACTCTTTTTTCGAAATCATTCACTACACGATAAATAGTACGTCTTATTGGCACATTCTTTCTCCCGAAAATTTAACTTTCTCATCGTCACAGTAATCGATGATTGATTTTGATAAAATGTTTTAACGGTTAAAACACGTTGGTTTATCGAATATTTTTCCATAATAAATTTGCCACCTCTCTACTTCACGACTGCCAAATAAGAACTGTCAACACTAGTATCAAAATGACGGCAAAACTATGTAGTATACCTTCCTGACGGACACCCTGTACTAATTTCTTTTGCTATACATTAGAAATAAACTAAATACTAAAACAATAACAAAAAACAAAAATCAAATTTAGTATTTTTCAAAAAGTAAGAAATTAATCAAAAAACATCGGACAAAATAATTAGTACATTTAGTTCAAATAAGCAAAAAAGTAAAAAGATCAAGTTTTTTCTGCTAAATTGGCTGAGATTCGTAAAAAGCCGGTATATCCACCTTTATTTTCTGTGTGGCATGCTGGCAATAAGCTTCCTGCAGGTTTCTATTGGTATTTCACACCAAGTTTTTTGAACAAAATTCAATAACTGATCCTTATTTTTAAGAACATCTTTCCAGATCTTTGTTTCAATTCTCCGCAAAGATTTTCGATTGGATTTAAGTCCGGAGATTGACTTGGTCAGTCAAAAAGGGCAACATTATTATCTTGGTACCAATCCTTTACCAACTTAGAAGTATGCTTCGGATTGTTATCCTGCTGGAGTGTCCATCTAAGAGGCATACTTTCCACAGCATAATTCAACATCGTATTTTCCAAGATATCTTTGTAGTCGAATCTGGTCATAGTGTCAGTATTTCGATGTATCGGACCTACAGCATACCACGAGAAAAACCCCAGACCGCCGCCTTGCTTGACCGTCTTCTTTGTAAAGCGAATATGGTATTCCTTACTTTAAGGCATCGAACATTCCGGTCACAGTCACTTCCAAATACATTAGTTTTTGTTTCATCGCTCCACAAAATGTTTCGCCATTTTTTGTCACAGTCTCCTCCGGACCAATTGCCAATCTAGCGTTTAATTTTTTTTTTGTTTTTTTGTCTAAGCAAAAGAACTCTTCTGGCTATCCGTCCTGGTAAATGTGATTCTTTTAGCCTACGACGAACCGTTCGCGATGAAATTAAATTTCCAATTTGTGCTGAAATTGCTCTTGAAGAAAACGAGTCCTTCTTTGCTTGTGTTACAATATATATGTAGATATCTGTTGTTTTTAAAGTTTTTTTGAGTCTTTCGCGAATTTCAATGGGCTTTTTAGGCTTTAAGGCATTTCGCACAAAAAATATCGACCGATTCATAGTTTTTGCTATAGACCGAAAACTTTGGCCACTTTCTCTTAGTCTTGAAACAATTTTTCTCTCGCCTGGAGAACAATGAATTTTGCGACCCATGGCTGATTTTTTTACTATATATTTTGTTATGAATAAAGATAAAAAATAGCAAAATAGCTAGCCTTTCCAAAAAGACTAAGGCAGACTGCGAAAATATTAAATGATTGAGCAATGTATTTATTATTTTGACCAAGTACTGAGATCACACCTGAACAAAACTAACTCGCAATGAAAACAACAAGGAAGCCCCAGCTTTGTTTTTACTTTTAAAGGCATTACCATATTAAAGTTATTTAAATAAAAAGGAATTGCCATGTTTACTTTCCGTTAAAGTAATTAAAATTAAACATAAAGCAAAAATAAGCAGGTGTACTTATTTTTTCGATCATATGTATACATTCAAATTTCGATTATTATTATTTTTTATGTTGGTACACTTGTCTCGAAAATATGTTGACGGTTTTAGCCATATAGCATGTTTAGTTTGTTTGTGAGAGGCACAAATAAGACAAGTGTTTTGCTTGTTCTGCGACTTTCTGCTACCGAAGAAAAAGGATCTAAGAAGTTGCATCAAATTTTGTGTAAAAAAAGGAATTAAGTGCTGAAAAACACTTGAAATGTTGACAGTGGCATATGGTGAGAGTACTCTGAGTCAAAAAAAATCTTTAAAAGTAGTACAAGCTTTTCACAAAAGGTCGAGAAGATGTGAGTGACGACGCTCGCTCTGGACGCCCTAGCACATCAACAACCGATGAAAATGTTGAGAAAGTAAAGAAAGTTGTTATGGAGAATCATCAAATCACAATTAGAGAAGTTGAGAAGAAGGATGTCGGCATATCGGTTGGCTCATGCCGTGCAATCTTTTCGGAAATTTTGGACATGAAGCGTGTGACAGCGTAGTTCATTCCAAAATTGCTAACGTTTGACCATAAACAACGTCGCATGAGCATCACTCAGGATTTGTTAAATGACGTCAACGTTGATCCAGATTTGCGTAAAAGAGTCATAACGGGTGGCGAATCATGGGTATATGGTTACGACATCGAAAATAAAGCTCAATCGCCCCAATGGAAAGTCCAGGAGAGCCAAGATCAAAAAAAGCACGCCAAGTTCGGTCAAGGTTTTGCTCACTGTTTTCCTCGTTTACCATGGCGTAGTGCATCAGGAGTTCGTACCATAAGGTCATACGGTAAATAAGGAGTATTACCTGAAGTTATGCGCCGTTTGCGTAAGCAATACGAAAAAACGTCTGGAATTGTGGAAAAAAAATCGAGGCTTTTGCATCATGATATTGCACCTGCTCACTCATCTTTGCTTATGAGAGATTATTTGGCCAAAAGCAACACCGTTATCATGTCTCAGTCACCGTATTTACCAGAGGTGACTTTTTCCTGTTCCCAAGATTGAAGAGACCCATGAAAGGACGGCGTTTTGCGACGATTAAGGAGATAAGAACCGAAGCAGAACCGTGCATATCAGAACTGCTTCGAGGATTGGGAAAAACTTTGAAGGAGATAAAATAGAAATTGACGAACAAATAAATATTTTTTGAGAAAAATGAAAATTCACCTTTTTTTGAAGACACCTGTATATGTAAATAAATCATGTATATAATATAATATTGTACATATATAATATATATATATATGTATACATATATATATATATATATGTACATATATGTATATGTATATATATAGCAGGTTATCCATTTTTCAATTTTAAAAGTAAAGTTAAATGAAATACACATAAAGTTATGACTTCGATGAAACTTTCATTTCAGATTCGTTGGATCCTGGTATTATGTACGAAATACAGTGTTATTTAAATTACTACCTTTGGATTGGTTATAGCTGTGGATTATTCTGACGTAGTTTTCGACCACTTTTTCGTACATTTCGTACGGTATATCGGCTATAATGTTGGTTTTCATATGCTACAACGTTTGGGGATTATTCGTGTAAACACGGTCTTTGACGCAGCCCCACAAAAGAGGTCTAACTGCGTCAAATCGCATGATCTTCGTGGCCAATTGACGTTGGCAGAACGTGAAATTACGTTTTCTGGAAACTTCGCAGGCTTTTTCTAATGCACCGTCTTGCTGAAACCACATATCATCCATATATTGCAGTCCAAAAAAAGTCGGTTATCAAACGGTTATGGCGCTCTGAATTGAACTTCGTTATAGACACTGCCACTAACAGAGGCGATATTTTTGGCAGTGTGTACATTGCGATTATGCCTGACCACATCTGTAACGCTCCCAGTCTCTTCAAATTTCTTTATAATTTTGCCAATTCCTTGCACGGTCGGTCAATTATGACGACCATAATCACCCCGTAATGCACGAAATAATGTTTTACACCTTTGTGATTGAGTTTTAATTGTTTTCACGCGTTCTTCGGTCGTTCACTAAATAAATGGCAGGTATTAAACAGCTGACAGCTTTGCCAGACCGGCGGGTTTTGAAACCGCTAAATGGATAATGTATATATCCTCGCCTAAGAGACCTTTTTCCATTTTTCCGCTTTATTTGTGCAGAAGGCTTAGCAAATAGGGACAATAAATCGTAATTGAACAGATAACTGCATGTAAACTTTTCCATCCCTCGGAAAAACAAATGTTTCAGTATACTTAATTTATTTTCAGTTCCGGCTTTTACCCAAGTTGTTATCTCCAAATAGTACCTCAGCACTCGCAACGTTGTTTTTAAACGTTTCTTTTAATACATTACATGATTGAAGTAATTCATTTAATAATAACACTACCCAAGAACGTTTTGGACAGGAGCAGCCAAATGTATTTTCTAGGGTAATTTGGTTGGCTGAATTCGAATCTGTAATTGATTTTTCTCCATCACGTCAGGATACACAAAAAAAGGTTTTTATTTATTTTTTACATAAAACATTATTAGTTCATTTAAAAATCAATGAATTTTCAAAAGTGAATGCGTTATTTGAACGTCGTTTGTATTTTGTTGGTTCCGTTTCACGTGTTAGGTTTCAGCAATAGTCTCCCAGCATGCTTTTGTTCCGAAATCTTTGATAATTTTTTTCAATTTTCATTAAATCTTGTGAGCACGTTCCCCTTGTTCGTCTGTCACGGCACCTAGGTTTAGTGGAAAAAAATCTAAATGCGAATGAAAAAAATGAATTTTGAGTGACATTCGTGCACCTAATTTGTGATAATGTTTCAATAATTTGTCCGTAGTTTTTTCTTTTGTTGTTTCCAAGAAAATTGTTCACGACGTTCTTGAAAGATTTCCAGGCTGCATATTCTTCCTCCAATAAACATTGCAAAAAATTGTCTTCATTCAATAGCTTCCTGATCTGAGCGCCAACAAATATGCCTCCTTTGATTTTCGCATATGAAATTTTGGGGAAAATCGCTATGAAATATTTAAATGCTGCACCGTCTTTGTCCAGAGCCTCGGCAAACTTATTAAAAAGGCCCAATTTTATATGCAGCGATGGAAGAAGAACGTCATTTGGACCAATTAATGGTTTAATTGAAATGCTTTGCTTTCCTGGTGAATACTCAGTTCTTTTTGGTCACTCTGTTCTGATGTAATGATGACATGTAGCGCGACTATCCCATAAACAATTAAGCAACAATATTTTGTGAAACCTCCTAGCATACCAGTCAACAAATCAAAGAGCTGAAAAAGATTAATTTACAGTTATTTACGATGGTCTATACTATATATACAAAGAAATTTAAATCACACAACTGAAGATAACCACAGATCTTCTATCCATTATCGTTGTATTTGTGTAATGTCAAAATTTCAGCCATTGATTCGTAATTTTTCTTTGTATTAACGGCATGAGCAATTGGTATGTATGGTTTTTCATTCCCACTATGCAAAAGAAGAGCTCTGAGGTTGGTGCATTTTTTTTAAATAAATCAACAACATCAGTACAGTATAGAATAGAGTGTTTCTTTTCAAATTATGCAACCAATTCCAAGCTTTCATCTCTATAGATTGTTACATTTTTCCCAACTGTAAGATGTTCCACTGCTGCATGATTGAAGCTAGTAGTTCTGCGTCTTGCTTCGTTAAATGTAAATCCCGAATTAGATCATTTAGTTCAGCTTGAGTCACTAAATGGCGTTCATTATCAGCCTGATACAAACCGCCACTGCTGGTGAAAGATGTCTCGGACTGACTGCTCTTGGCATTGGGAACGACTGGTAATGGATCATTTGGTGGCCGTTGAACTAGTTTGGAAACCAATGGGACATTAGCGTAAGTAATATTTTTTCGATTTTTCATATTGAAGTCATCAGCTTTTGTTATACAGAAATAACAATCGGTTTGGTGTTTACGTAACTCTCTGGAAAGTACTGAAATTAAAAAACTATTTTACAGTATTGCCAGCAAGCGATAAAAGTGAACAAGACGTGATAGCCCAGTTTTCAGTTTTAGAATGTTTAGTTAAAAAACATGATTCGTTTCTGCAGTCAACTGTCTTTCCAAATTTGTAGACCAGAGTAATGATAATGAATCTCTAGCTATTTTAGTTTTTACTATATTCAGTTCAAGTATTCAATTCCTTAGTTTCATATAATTCACTTTACTAATCCATTTAATTAAGTTTCATTTAATATTTCAGATCACTTAATTCACATTTTAGTTGTCGTTTATGAATCTCCGAACCTGCCAGTCTCCTCAGATTTGAAAGGCCTCCTTTTTCACTACACAATTCTCTATCTCTTTTAATTTTTTGACGTATGATTTTTGACATCGCTTGGTGCACGCTTACTCATCTCAGCTGACTAGAGTTTGAAGCCAATTCGGCTCAGCCAATCAACGCCTCACTAAATACACCATGAAACGATAATAAACGTTTTGAATGTTCTCTGACACTTTAAGATATAAAACTAAACCACCTTTTATACGATCTAAGTATTGAATACCGGGTTAAAACGGGAATGATTGAATCTTCCAAATATGCAAATACTTGTAAACGCATAACAAATATTTGTGCAGACTTTATTAAAAATTGCAATTTTTACTTTTCTTATCTTTTCAGAGTTTAAGGCTCGTATTCACCTTAAGTAGAATTATTTTTCCCAAACAAAATGTATGTAAATTCTTCAAATGAATTCTCTGCACAAAAATTTCGTTGCTGACATTTTTATCTGCCGAAGGTTTTGGTAGCACCGTAAATATGTGTTCTTCGTGGGGACCGAAAAATGCATTTGAGCTTCATACTAGGCTTCAAACGGACTGAGCGAATGGAACAGTTAACTTTTCAGACTAACGCAGTATTACTCTTTGATAAATTAAATGTTTGGTAAATGCTGATAAATGATGCATTGCAGGTCAATCAACAAAGGAATATTTAATCACATTTTCGATAAATTTTGCTAAATTTTTCATCGTTATCCAATAACGTCCAATCCTATTCAAATGCGTGTACTTTATAAATCAGTATGTGAATATGCATCAAACACAGCAGCATTCCACTGCAAATATTTTGTTCCATTAAAAAAATTTCATGAGCAGGTGTTTGAGCCGCCACTGAACATTATTGACTCCAGTCGCCACCGCCGAACAGAAATAGTTGTGCCGCCGACGACGGCAATTTTCTATAGCCTTCAAACTCTGCATCTACGCCTTTCATACCACCAACAGCTAAAAAATTTCAAGCGGAAATCGATAATACCATGCAAATTGTTTACTCAAAAACCTGATCCTTTCAAATAAGTTTAAATCATCCTCTTTTGGGCCGCTCACCGAACACATTGTAGAATACTGGCACAACATGTGACACAGCTAATGCAATCGCTTTATTTGTGCATGCTTCACCAAGTCGATGTCTGTATACAGCTCAATTCTAATTCAATGTCGATACGTTGTGATTGTCCATGTATTTACCCGGTACTCTCTCTGAGAGTTGGTATCTAGTAAATTTGGATTATTTACTCCGGGAAATGTCTGCATTAATATTTCAACTCATACCACCATAAGATGGTCATTCCATTTGCAACAACTACAAATACTCATCACGAATCCATAAAGCATATATATATATATAAGTATGCATGAACGTCGTAAATATCTACATATATACCTACCTAATCATGTCCGTCCGTCCGCTTGACCATTGACATCATACTGTGGTCGCACAGCTTGAGCTAGGAGGCAAAAATTTACCACAAATCCATCCCTAAAAAACCTACGCATTTTTAGAACTTCTTTTCAATAATTTTATCATTTATTCGTTAATCAGGAGCAATGTACAATTCTGTATAGAAGCTTTTTAAAAAGCAGACCCAAAATTTGATGGCGTAGTTACGAAAACTATAAAGATCCATTCCAACTTATACAACTTTTTAAGAATCAGACCCACAATTTACTCCATTGTTATTGAAAAATAAAAAATGCAAATTTTCAGTGGCAAAACAAGCTAATTATATACAAAAGTTGTTATGCAGAGTTTCTGATGAATGCACTTATTTGGCGATATGTCGGTGCAACCTGTCCTTCACAATGGGCTGCAGGTGGGCGATACTTGCCCACGCAAAGGCAAGAACAATGGGCGCGGCTGACACGTATAAAGCTTCTCAAAAAGACATTCGGCATCATCGTTAAATTACAGGTCTTCTTGCAATCTAATAATAGAATGCCTTCTCGCTTGATGTGAGAAGTTCTCCCGTATTCTACTCACTATATCCAAAAAATTGGTTTCTATGGGATGTCGACCAAAGATACCGTAAATATTCATCTCAGCTCATAAGATTTTTCAGATTTCTCTCTAACTGCAGTCGTGGTTTTCGATAAATACTTAAACCAGCACGTACATTTTAGGCAGATAAACTAAATTACACATATCTTCACACAACGCGCACAATTATCTGAAGTACACTAAACGAAGCAAAATTCTAACTTAAAGGAGCGTCCCACTGGGAAATTATGGAGGAATCATCGAAGTAAGCTCTTGATGTACGAGTAATCAAAATTATCCTGAATTTAGTGCAATTAGAGGCAAATACTCGTATTAGTCTTTAAATATATGGGTTAAATTACGAAATTTGAGTGGGTATCAAAAGGCGCCGTTATTCGGTCGATATTTCCAAATTTTAGCAAAAGCATTATAATTAACAAAAATGTAAGTTACTACAGTCTGCGATTTAGGATTACAGGAGGCAAATTTGGCAGTTTCGTCCATTTTCATTCTTAGAACTAAGTGCATAGCACGTGCAGGAAATATTGCAGTCAATATAAGGGACAAAAATTTGCGCGACAGTAGCCTACTAATTGGAAAATACATAGGAAAGGTTAAATTCGGGAAATTAACCACTTTGCATTGTAGGTACCAGAAATGGTGTGGCAAAGCCACCCGTTTCCATTCATGAGAAAATTTCGTGCAACAAAGTAAAAAATATGATCCTAAAATATGTAGGTTAAATCGGTAGTTTGTATGGGAGGTACCAGAAGTAGCAGCGTTATGTGGTCCGCTTTCATTTTCGGAATGATGTCTGCAAAATTTTGACGAATTCTGTGTAATCGTTTGAGAGATGTGAGGCTTAGAATATATGAGTAAATCGGTAATACTAATACAGATTTCTGATTTTAGATCGCTGTAATCTGAAAAGTACCATCATTTACTTCTTTCTGCTATAGTTCATGATATGTAACAAATGAATACGAATGTACGAAAAGTGCACAGTGTACTCTGCAATTTCTTAATGGAATGACTAACAAATGAGCAGCGATTGCAAATCGTTGAAATTCATTATCAAAATTCGTGCTCTGTGACAAATGTGCATCGTTTGATACGACCATTTTATGATCTACCACAACGTCTAATTTCTGGTGAATGGGCCTTACAAAAGCTCAATGAAAATCCGCTGTTTTATCCAAAAATTGCGTTCAGCGATGAGGCTCATTTCTTGCTAAACGGATACGTACACAAGTAAAACTGTCGCATCTGGAGTGATGAACAGCCACATGCCGTACATGAGTTACCGATGCATCCCGAAAAAACGACAGCCTGGTGTGGTTTATGGGCTGGTGGCATCATCGGTCCATTTTTCTTCAAAGACGAACGTGAAAGAAACGATACAGTCAACGGCGAACGATATCGAGCCATGATACACGATTTTTTTTTTGCCCCAATTGGCTGAGTTGAACTTGGTTGACATGTGGTTTCATCAGGGCGGTGCAACATGCCACACTGCTCGTGAAACAATGGATATGTTAAGGGATGAATTTGGTGAGCAGCTTATCTCTCGATTTGGCCCCCAAGATCTTGCGATTTAACGTCTCTTGATTATTTCTTGTGGGGCTATGTCAAGTCGTTAGTCTATGTGGATAAGCCGAACACTAATGAAGCCTTACACGATAACACAACAAGCGTTATACGATGAATACAGGCCTAAATGCTCGAAATAATGACGAAAAATTGGACCTTCCGAATGAACATTTTGAGACAGAGCAGCGGACAACAATTACGTGAAATTATGTTTAAAAAACTAATGGCAAAGACCAATTTATCGACTCCAATAAAAATTTTAATATATGATGCAAATTTGAGTGTTTTATTCGATTTTTAAAAATCTACGATTAAAAAATCACCCTGTGTAAGTGGCTTGGTGTATGCGATCTATTTTCATTATTATGGGACCCACAACACTGATTCTCAGTAACGAGTTTTTTCTTATATAGGGTACAACAAAAGTTTTTTTTTTCCAACGAATGGAGTACATTCAATTTGTAAGAGTTTATTAAAAATTAAAATCAAAACTAAAACTTGGTGTACATCCCCTCCTACGAGTGTGGTCCTAAA
This sequence comes from Philornis downsi, assembly GCA_019455685.1. Taxonomy (NCBI): domain Eukaryota; kingdom Metazoa; phylum Arthropoda; class Insecta; order Diptera; family Muscidae; genus Philornis; species Philornis downsi. The sequence continues at coordinate 752,859 of JAHXMU010000027.1, forward strand.
ACGAGCCGACCTGACATTTCGATGGTGCCAGTAATTCGAAAAAATTATTTTGGTGAAAAGTGGCAACCTTATAAAATATATGTTATAAGTTTCACGGCGCCATGTTGTTTAGTATTTTTATTTTAGTCATCAAATGTAAAAGTTCTCAGTGAATTTGTGAACATGGAAAAAATTGGTCACCGTTGTGTAATTCAATATTTTTATTTGAAAGGTCTCAGTTCAACCTGTATTAAAGCCGAGCTACATTAAACTCTGGGGAAGTCTGTCCCTTCGTTTACGACTGGAAAATATTGGGTAGCAGAGTTTAAAGGAGGTCATACGAGCCGCCAAGATGAACACCGTAGTGATTAAGAAAATCCACAAAATAGTATTGGGTGATCGTCGGCTGAAAGTGGTTGAGCTAGCTCTTAAGCTATCTTAAAGTAAAGTATCCTGCCATTGCCGGATCTTGTTTCTGGCGAGCAGAACCGTTTATCACCGGACCAAGTCTAGCGTGTCCTTTCTTCTTAGCCGTATATGACCGGGAAAATTTTGAAGGTTTTGAGCGAATGGGTTTGAGTGGGAGGACAACTTCGATACATATGACCTGCTTAATTTTTTTATTTCCTCGGAAATATAAGGAATGTTTAAGTCTTTGTGTATGTTATCATTCCTAATATACCATGGGGCACCACAAATTTGGTGCAGTATTCTTGACTGTCTTCTCTGCAGCTTATTTATGTTAAAAGCCGATGCCGTTCCCCACAACTGGATGCCGTATGTCCATATTGGCTTCAATATGGTTTTGTAGATGGTGATTTTATTTTCCAAACTGAGAGTAGACTGGGGGCCAATAAGCCAGTGGAGTTGAGCCATTTTTAATTTCAATTGTAAGATTTTTGGGTCAATGTGATTTCTCCAGGTGAGACATCGATCAAGGTATTTGACATGGTTATGAACGGGTATGGTACTACAGTGAAGGTTGGGCAATTGTTCTGTCTAAAAGAGAATGTAACCTGTACACTCTTAGTGGCATTTACGTTTATAAACTTTTCGAGCCAAGATTCTAATGTGTGTATATGAGACCGCAGTTGTCTAGAAGCCATTAATGGGCAAGTTGAGGTTTGAATTAGGGAATGAACAGGCATGTCAGATGGTATATAGTATAGGGCCTAGTATACTGCCCTGCGGAACTCCTGCTGAAACTTTTCTTTGAGTTGAAACAGAGTCTTTCGATTTCGATACTACAAAAGATCGATCCTTCAGATAGCTCTCCAGGAGCTTGTGGGTATTTGCCGGTAGAAAGGAGACTATTTTGTGAATGAGGCCTTCATGTCACACTTTATCAAAAGCTTGGGAGATGTCTATAAAGAGAGCTGAGCAATATTTCCGATCTTCGAATGTTTTTCTGATCTGGGTTACTATACGGTGTACTTGTTCTGTCGTTCCATGACCCTTGCGAAACCCAAACTGGTGCGTGGGTATTACATGGTTTGCTTCAATATGGGGGTACAACATTTGGAGAAAGATCTTTTCAAACAGTTTAGATAAAATAGAGAGTAAACTCATGGGTCGATAGGATGTAGTTTGTGACAGTTCCTTTCCAGGTTTTGGGATCATTATTATTTCAGACAGCTTCCATGATCGAGGAATGTATCCAATTGGAAGTATAGCATTAAATATAAATAAAACTAATTTGAGGATATTGTGGGCGAGTTCTGAAATCATTTTAGCTGTTATTTTATCGTGTCCATGAGATTTATTCATTTTCAACGAGAGAACATTTTTCTTTAAGAGAGATAGACTTATTTTCATTGGATTTGTGACCATTGGGCTATTGATCGTTGGATTCACACGAGAGATTGTATAGTTAGGAGTAAATACTTCTTCCAGATGATCAGAAAATTTTTTCACTTTTTCATCACTCTACTCCTTGCCCAACCTCCATCTTTCATCCGTATTGGAGACTCCTGTGTTATAGGACGCTGTAGTTGCCTTGTGGCCTTGTACAGGCTATAGTTAGTGTTTTGTGTGGCTCCTAGACGAGATAAGTAGCGGGCTTCGGAGATTTCTTTTTTTTCATCCAGATTTGACCTCAGTTTTGACTTGCACTGGTCGAGACGAGCTTTGAGGTAGGGAGATCTGTGCTTTTGCCATCGTTTTCTCGCTTTCCTTTTCTCTTGGATTAGGGATTCAATATGACATGAGGAATCATTTTTTGTTTTAGCATAGACCTTGTGCGGAGTTGCCAGGTTTGCGGCAGTTGTCATTGTGGTGGTGAGGACGTTGATGGCAGACTGAATTTCGTCTGGTGTTTTGAGAGAAAAGTTTTGCCACAGATGAGAGCATATGTACATCTTGTATCTCAACCAATTTGTATGCCTGTTTGGAAAATGGCAAGAGATTTCCGGGTTCAAGGGAATGTTAAATACTGCCCAATTTGTCCAATTGACACAAAAAGAATTAATAATAGTAGATTTCTGAAACTTAGGTAAAGAAATAGAATTTATGCTATTTAGAGAAAATTTATATGCGGGTGATATTAGGCAGTTATGGAAGATACCAAATAGGATGTGGTTAAAATATAATGCAGTTGATGAAAATAAAATTTGTTACAATCTACGAAACAAACGGTTAACGAGTACCAAATTTGACTGAATTTAGTGACACGAAATAAAAGATATGAATGTAAGATTATATGTGTTAACAGGTTATTTATGAGAGATGTGGAAGGGACATGGTAAACCGATGCACATTTTTAAAATGTGGAACACTCTTGAAAATCCCATATACTATAAGGTACTGTACAAGGACTAAAGGATAGCTAGTTTGTGCATCACTGGTGCACTTCGCTCCACCCCATCTGATGCACTAAATGTAATTTTTCATTTACTACCCCTGCCTTAACATGGTACCTGACATAATATGCGCTACAGACTACACTCTGGCTGAACCACTGTTCGACAAGAAGTACCATATACATATACCAGATAGAGATACGTGGAAATGTGGAACTCCTAGTACAAGACTGTATGTCGACTTCTACACTGACGGCTCAATAATAATCAGGTAGGTTTCGGAGTGTGTTTAAAAGACCTAGGGCTAAGTGTAGCAAAAAGACTATCTGATCACTCTGGTGTTTACAGGCCGAAGTGCTGGCCATTAAGGAAGTGCAGAATGGCTGAGATATAACGTCCTCACCACGGTGGGGTCTAACATATTCTCTGACAGTCAAGCTGTCATTAAATCTCTGGATTCTGCCTTTCTCCTGTCTGAACTGCACTTTAGCCCTGCAATGCCGCATAACTCTTAACGAGATAGCTCAGCATTTCAACATTCACCTTATGTGAGTGACGGGTCAGACGAGTTTGCAAGACTAGGAACAACTTTACAGACTTCAGCCGAGTTGGTGTTCGTGGGCATGCCTCTAGCCAGTTATAAACTTCTACTTCGAGATGGGGCATACTTAGTAGCAAATGGTAGGAGTCAATAGAACACTTTCTCTGCAATTGCCCCGTCCCGGCGAACAGGCGGGGATCAACACTGGACTCTTATTTCTTTTGGGACCTAGGATATCTGGACAATATAGATATTGGCCGATTTAAAAGCTTCTTCAGGCACCCAGGATGGTTCAAGGGGGGATATTAGGGACATCTATATCTCTTGTTTCCGTGGTATCATACTGAACTATACAGTCTAAAAGAGTCTGTCTATTCAGACTGCCACACTTCCCTAACCTAACCTAACCTTCTGGAAAGAAAGAAGTAAAATTAGGACTATGAAAAATACTGGGAGATAAACAAAGAGTTCCGGTGGCGACACGTGCTTTGCTGAAAAAAATGATCTATTAAATAAATCGAGAATGTAAAGGAATTAAACTTTTGTAAAATATGCACGACAATTAAAACAAATGTCGCCGGGATATACAAAAAAACATCGCCTGCAATTCTAGTCGACGATAATAATGAAGCAATTTTCGATTTGACGGGCAGAATTTGGAAGAATTATGGCAAAGCTTTTCCCTGATAATAGAAAATTTGCTTTTGAATTTGATGGGGAAAGTTCAATGATAGGAGCACCAATAACAAGAAATGATAACAATGGAAATAATATACTACTTTCAGATACGTTTTTCAATCACATGTTCGATACGGGTCAATACGATACTGCCAAAATTTCCATCTCAAGATGGAAATTAATATTCAACATATATTCTGATAAACATTAAACACTTGAAGGAGAAAATATCGGAATAAATGTTAATGGATAATTCATCAATAATGTGATGAGATGCAACATATCTCAATCTTGGATAGTCAAAACCTCGGATGAAAGAAAATTGGAGCCCTTCGAAATCTGGATATTCCGCCAAGTACTGAGAATACCATGGACTAGCAGAGACCTCAATAAAGAAGTACTAAAAAAGATGGATGTCAACCGGCAACTAATCTCAATAACAACAAAACGGTCAGTTTTGTACTTAGGACACGTATTGAGAAACAATTAATAGAAAATTTTATAAGTATTTCCTAAAGGAAAATTTGGAAGAGGACATGGTAGAGGTACAAGAGAAGCATCATGCCTGAAAATCATCTAAGACTGGACAGGATATAACGATCCTCCTACATTCCGCTAAGAATAGAGGGCTGAAAACATATATATATACATATATATATATAAATTTGCAGACGACTTGGCATATCGCAATATTTTCTTAGATCATAGCCGGGATTTGTAAATGGTCTATTTTATGTCACTCCTCTTATATAAAATAGCCGACGTTGCCACTCCCATTCTAGTACCTCTCATGTTGTTCGATATATCGAAGCTTGAAGTTACTTAAATTCCCGTGAATTATGTTGCATTATAATACTGGGTAAAATGTGAAATAATTGACGGAATGACCACGCTCTTTCTGGTACCTCCCATACAAATTACTTAATTTAACTTCATCAGGCATCGGTAGTCAGTTTGCATTTCCCAAACTGAGGACTTCTTCTTTTATTGTGCTTTAATTCAACTTTGGCCAGCATAAAAATTTCAGTCAGAGGTATCAGAAAGGGCGTGCATTATAACTGACAAAAGTTGAAATTACTACAATCTATGAGTTAAGGGCTACAGGCGGGAATTAGAATGAGAATGAATAATGCAATTTGTATGGGGGTAATGGGAGTGCGAACGCGATTTATTTTGAATATCAGAATAAACATTAAAAAAACCTTAATGTATGCTAAATATAACTAAATGTACTGTAGACTCTTGAAACATACCAAATTGAAAATGTAGTGGGATTCCAGTTGGGGTGTGGTTCCTTGTTTGATTCACCAAACACTCTAAATCAAAAACTGCATAAAATCTGCTTATTTCATTCTTGAGCCATACTTTCATTCTTGAGCCATGCTTAATGCTAATTTTAACTGAATTTAGTGCAACCACATACGTGATATAAACGCAAGAATATATTTAATTGATCATTTGCATGGGAGGTACCAAAATGCGCTTGGTAATTCAGGCGATCTTTTCACATTTTACCACGCATTGCGAATCAATGTAGTAGACAAAAATTCAGGTTAAAGTAGTCAATGAATTAGAAATCACAAGGAAATTACAAATCGTTCAATGTGTATAAGAGGCAATTTCTGCCAATGATGTGGCAAAATATTACGCTACGTCACGTTTTGAGAAGTTTTATATATAATAGAAATTTACCATCCATCCATATATATATATGCACGACAGGCTAACCGCCCTGGCGTCATTGATAGCTGCATTGTTAAGGATAAAATTATACATACGTAGGACTGTTAACTATCATTGTGTAATATGGCCGAATAATGCCTTTTGTTTTTTTAAAGTTCAATCGGAGCAATAATCCACAAGATCATGAACTATCGACTCTATTTAGAGCCGTCAAAGTTTTAAAATTATGTCTTCAGCTTCCTCAATACGCACGTCACGTAGCCGGATATCCATTTGCCGTAACATGTGTGTCATAACAAAGAAAAGGAAATTAATTAAAATTTTTGAAAATCTGAAATTGTTTAAATGAAATTGTTGAAATGGATTCCAGATCATCATCACATGTTGTGGGAATTAACACGCTGTTGATTTTATAATTAACCCTAATTATGCACTTCCTAAGCTTAACAAAAACCAAAGCCACCTAACGCCGTTTACAACGAGAACCAAGCACAATGCGCACGCCCAAATCTCTCTGTTTGACGTTGTGCCAGATCAGATACAGCCTCCTATCAACCATTGGTCATTCATCGGACCGCAAGCCATCACACTAGCAGCCAGACGAACAGGTTAATGTTAGTTGTGTCAGCCGAACGAACACAACTCCGAGAGCGCGTAGAGGTAACGTAAATTTCCAATCAGACTTTCTATAGATGGTGCGAGTATTCATAAGTATGGTAGCGTTAAAATTTCATTGCTGACCAGATTGTCCGCATTCCATTCGATCGACGCCGACGACCAAACAAACAAACATGAAACTCGCCAGTCTGTGAGGCACTTGTTGCGAGCGGCATGGCTACTCAGTCGACACTGCTAGCAAAACTGATTCACCAAGTGTCTGACTGACAGACTGACTGAATGAGCGCAGTGGTGGCGGCAATGGCTATAAAAGACCAAATTAACAGCTATGCATTGGAACTGTGTACGGCTGTACGGAGTCATGCATGTGATGATCAACACCACATCTGCAACCGAATAGAGAGTGAGTACTCGTACCAGCAAGTTTATCAATATGCAACCAAATACGAAGAAACCGCACCACAGACCGTATTCCCCCCGGCCCATCACTATGGACGATAACATTCACGGAACAACCTCAACGGTTCATTACAGGTGATGTGACGGCGGTGAAAATAGCAGCGCATGCTCGGGACGCACCTTGCCGACCAACTCGAGGTGAACTCCATGTACATCTGAGAGATGACTAAGGGGAAGGAGCAACGCACACGGAACAGGGAACATAGCACCCGTATTCGTACTCGTTTGAAATTGATCGCCGTGCAAAAACAAAACAAACCAGTTGTTCTTTACGGCTACAAATGAATATCATGGGCATGTTACATACCAATGTACATCATGTGGAGGTAGGCAGTGGAAGCTCGATTGAAGAAAATAGTTGGTGTTTATGAAGGGGCAAAGAATCAGGACTACTGCTAACTCATTGCACGAAGTAGATGTTATCTCTTCCTAATTTATGTCTCTGGTTGAAAGGGAAACGCCGCTTTTTGTTACTTTAGCAAACATGCACACACACATTTATAAATGTAGATTATTATATCCCTTTCCAACACAATAACTAGCTGATGGCTGTAGTCAGTGATTTGAGTTAATGGACACCGTACTGTATATTCATGTGCATACTGTATTCATATAACAGCAATACTACTCACACATGGATGTTCTTAATACAAGAATACCAATGACATTCACATGAAAACAATACCATTAGAATAAGTTTAGAATGCGAGTTGAGGTTGGAGAAATACAAGAATGAGACGACAAAACCAGAATGTCTCAGTCGCCGGACAGCCGTTGAACGAATAATTTTCAAGTTTGGAGTGGATGGATGCTGGCATTGGATTCAGCAAAATATTCATATTTTATTCTGTCCATAAACATAATAATCCGAGTATTTATCTGCATACTACTTTATTATTCTCGTTGTGGGATGAACTCATCACAGGCTGGGATTGAGTGACCATTTCCAAAATTGTGGTTGGTAGCTAAACTTATGTTCATACATACTTGAGTGTTTATGAAGCCGCCATATTCATACCTTCAACCGAGGGAATGATACCAAGTATTTTTCGGGCAAATGTGTTGCATGACTTTTTAATTTGTATTAAGAGATCCCCGTCTATACAGCTTGCTGGCAGTTGGCTTGTGGATATGATAATGACCGCAAATGTTTTGCTAGATTGTAGCCTGGGATTGTAAACGGACAAAATAAACCGATTTTCCGAAATTCGACTTTAACTCTGTACATCATTATTTGTAGACAGAAGCGTTTGAATTTCTGTCTACTATTTTGATTTTTTTGAAAAAATCGATCGGTACCTCCCATATAAATTGATCTGTCTGTCCAATATTCGATACTTTCCTGCAATTTGCATTAATTTTATTTATTGATTTATATATAATCTTTCAAAATTTGAGAAAAAATCGAGCAAGTAACCGTAACTACGCTCTTTTTGGTTCCTATCATACAAATCATCCATTTAATCTACATATTCTTAGCTTCATATCTTTCAAACAACTTCACTGAATTCAACCAAATGCGTTTGATGATGAGATTCTGAGAATGGACATGGACTGCAGTACAATGCCCATTCTGTTACCTTCCATACAAATTGACCGATTTAGTGAAATTGAATTTTCCTTTTGTCAACCCTAATGGGTAGACTGCAGCAAATTAGATTTTTTGTATTTAATGAAATCCTTCGCAAAAAATTAAAAATTCCTCCGGAAAAAAATCCCGACGTTTGTGGGATCTCCTCTACAAATTACTTAATTAAAATTTCCCAGATTTATGTTTAAAATGATTCAGAATTGATCGCAAATAAATAAAAATGATTCACTAAAAAATAAAATGTTAAAAATGATTCACTCAGAAGAAAAACATTTTGAAATACTTCCGGATAAGGATTCGAGCTTTTGAATCATTCACAAACTGATATAACATGCTACTGTGTCTTTATTTATTTAGCCAAATCCATTTCACCACCTTCAAATAAGAAACCCATAAATAACAAGCCTTTGTTTTAATTAAGCAAACTAAACACAAACTAAAAAAAAAAACTGAAAATCTTGGTTTTGATGAACAAGTTCTTCGTCAATGGGTAATGGTCGCCTTTGAACTGAATTGAATTGGCGCTTGTAAACATTCCTAAACATTTCCGACGCATTCGGTTCACTAAAAACCATTTTTCGAATGCAATTACCTTTTGCGCGGTATGTTCAGACACTAATGAAATTTATCTTGTGAAATTTGGCACGATGTTTGTTATAATGCCACCGACTTAAAAAAGTATACCTGCGCAAATACAATTGAAAACTGGTTTAAGCAAAGTATTTGAAAAGGTTATAACGGAATGACCTGATTCCTGATGCATTTTAGTAGAGTAACTAGATCAGTAATATATTAGCGACCCCCTAATGTGCCAAGATAAAATTATAGAAGGACGTTAGAAGGACATGACAGCATCCAAGATGGCTGTAAATATTTAAAAAAATATTAGATTGAAAACCGGAATGGAATATCGGTCAATTTCAAAGGCAAAAAATTATCCAACCCAAAGTACTTCTTCAGTTAGTCGATGTATGTCGCATTTCGATTCATAATTTATAATTGGAATAACTAATTCATCTAAAATTGAGGCATGTAATCGAGCCCATTTTCCTACACAACAAGTAAATAACCTTAAACTAAGTTCCTTCATTATACTTTAATTCAGAGTATATTTTGATAAAAGCCATGCCCTTTCTGGTCCCTTTTCACATTTGCCACTAACTCGGATGCAAGTCAGTTCATCTTACTGAAACTTCTATACTGGTTTTATCAAAAATGTTACATCTTCTACTTGAATCTATTTTAATTTGTACCCTGCAATTTTTCCTACTCTCTACTTTAGGATTTCAAACGGATAATCTAATCACGTTTATTCTTTTTCGGCTATGATTTAGTCCACAGGCTAAAATTAAATTACACATACTAATTTGTAAAGCATAACGTTATTTATTAATTTGGTGCAATTTGATTTGCTTCTTTTAGTACCCCTACATCCATACATAAAATAATATTTTTAACACATTTTCTTTACCTTTGAACATTATATTAGGTGCGCAACTGTCGCTGTTTTTCTTTTTTTTATAAAAATGCAACTTTGTTGTACAAACATGTTTACAAATGATTTATTGAAAGCATTGCTCATCTCTAGGAACTACCTTTTTCCATCTTTCTGGCAAATCTCAAATTCCGTCACGGTAAAACAGTTCATCTTTTGAGACTATGCACGCATCTGGCCATTCCTTGATGTCGTTTTAGTCAAGCAAGAGGTATACAAAACGAAACCAAAGAATTGGACTAAATTGAAGCAGTTCATTAAATCAATAATTGAGGCGACCCCGATTTCGAACCTTCAAGCCTCAATAAATAATTTTCTTATCAGATATCGCATAATGAGCATGGAGGTCATTTACGGTCTATCATCTCCAAAACCAATTAGTTATATAAAATAAAATTAAATTTTCTGCACAATCAAAAAAAAAAAAAGAAAGGAAAAAACGGGTCTTCCTTAAGATGTCGTAAGGCGTGCTCACCGATGACGCGCAAAGTCTTCTAATTATGAAATTTAACTGCGCTTAGGGGTAAAAGTATATAACTCGTCATTTACTACTCGACGGACGTGTTCTTAGAATATATATTTTACTGCATAAAGTTCTATAAGTTTGGAATGACTCTGATAGTATGTACGGGACGAAGAATAGATTATAGAATAGGACAAACCTGTGCAAAACATTGACATAATGAAATTTAGAGTCAGGCATAATTTCTATTATGGTTATTTTATTATTAAATAAGGTAAGTTTTCCCGAGAAAGAGGAATTTTAAATTTATTTGCTTCCAAATGTTATATTTTGTAAATGGTTTTTGAGTTAATTCAAATCTCCAGTATGGTGCTATTTTGCCAAAATTTCAAATTATTTGATCAATAAACCAGACGGATGAAAAATATTTGTTTATTTCTGACCCAATTAATGGCATGGAGTGTAACATTACATAGTGTTGCCAATTTCAGTTTCATATACGAAACCCGTACCAACAATTGGATTGAAGAAATTAACAAAACATTTTATTTTTTAAATTAGTGCAATGTTTCAATTACCACCACACTCCTGACTTTTTATTAGTTCAGCGCAAATCCATTCTTAATACAATTTTCCAGTAATCAGACCAAAAAAAAAAAGAAAATTTTTGAGAGATTTCTTCCAACTTGACACAGCCTATTACTTTGACAGGTCATAGCCGAGAATTGAAGATGTGCCATATTTGTTCCAAAGTCAAGTGTCTCCTGCAACTTATGTTTCTTAATACAAAAAACTGGATATTTTTCAGAACATATCCAAAACTAGTACTAATTGTTTATTAATCAAATGCAGTAAATAATGTAAAGATGCTGGAAGGAACCATTCAAACTTCTATACTTTTTTAGAGGAAAGCTCTTAGCCATTTTCGCTTATGCCATATCATCTTTTTCCCCATCTTCTTACCATGGAGGAAAGAAATCAGCTGGAATAATAAAGTACATTTTCAGTAACATTCCTCAATCTTACAATTTATTCATTGATTCTAATCTATATATTGTATATATTAAGATATATGTAGTTGATAGGTATGGGAGAAGGCCATCAGAGAACGAAGACGTAGAAAAATTAATAGCGCTAATTAAGATTCGGCGGGCAGTGCATTATAAGCAGCATAAATTCTCAGTTTTTGTATGTGCCAATCTTTGACTTTTTGGCCGGATTTTATAAAGAATTATTAAACTGAAATGATTCAGGACAATTTCATAGATATCAAGCATATGTATGGTGGTACATGGGTTTAAAGTACATATGTAAGTGTATCTTTGCCCAAATTAAGACAAAATTTAGAGAAAGACATATCCGAAACCGAAAACTAGACAATAAATAATGAAACAATATATAATTTCTACTTACATAAATTTCCTTTCAAGATTATTTCACTTTTTATTTGAGTGTGTGCGAGTTAGTCAAGTGAACTGACTGACATATTCCTTCACCTTCAGGCGGGCCAGGCGTGGTTCATCGCAGAACTTAATAAAATATGCTTAACATGTACAACCGAATAGAAGATATGAATCTACGAAGTTAAGTCGGTCATTTGCATGGGAGGTACCGGAAGAGCATGGTTAAATGGTTGATTTGCTCAGATTTTATAAAGCTGTATAAAAATACAATGGTTCGAATGTACAAAGAAAAATTTGAATTTCGAAAAATCGGTCCATAGGTACCAGAAAAGGTGAAACAATGCAGCCCAATTACAATCCTCGGTTACAATCTGGAATATATTGGGCTGTTAAAAGTTTTAAGAAGTTTTATAAAGATTTAGTCAGTCCAACTAACTGGCCATATGTACTGAAATCGCTCAGTAGAATAAAAATGTCTTGAAACACATTCGGTCAAATGATAGTTGCTACTTTAAACGCTTCTTTCTGGGTGTTACATGTTTCATTCTTCCAGATGAATGTATAGGTATACAAATCATGATGTCCCACTCCCGAGAAAATTTAATATCCACTTTTTGATAAACCATAGAGGATGAACAAGTTCATAAATAAAATTAGAACAATGTCCGACAATATGTCGAAGAAATTAAGGAATCAAGACTATAAGCAACGTCCGTTTGCTAACATTTTTTTCATCAGAAACTTTAATACATACACCTTTGCTGTGTACCTTGTTCATTTCACGAGAAAAAAAATTTTACGGGACATTGGTTGTTCGTGAAAAAAGTTCTCGACATTGTCAGCTGTTTCGTATTCATTTTAAACGCTGAAATTGGAAAAACTTATGTTTTTATGTCATAACATGTTTTCTTTACAACTCTACATTCGTAGACTAGAGTAACTTAAGTTTTTGTCTATTGCATTTGTTTATAATGCTTGGCAGAAGTTGAAAAATCAACCGACTAACCACACCATTTCCGGTACATCCCATACAAATTGGTCGATTTTCCGAAAATCAATCTCTTGATTTTCCCCCGTGACATTGTTTTATGAGACTCTAGAATATTGTAAGAAATCAATGAAATAACAACGCCTTTCTGGTGCCTCCCATATAAATAGCGGATTTAACCCACATATTCTCAGCTCCATACCTTTCAATCAGTTGTACCGAATTCTGCCAAATTGACACATATTAAGCATTTGATAAACTGGCTTGTCTATTTTAATACCTCCCTTACAACATGGACACCTTTACCGAAATTTAGTTTTCCATTATAATCCCTAATTCATAACCTGAAGTTAAATTCATGTCAATTACGTTGCGTTACACAGCTGGGTAAGATGTGGAAGAATCCTATAGAATAACCACGCCTTCTCTGGTACTTCCCATATAAATTACCTCATTCAACTTGTAGATTAGTATCATGCATCAAGCATTTACTGCTAGTACAGGGTGTCCGTCGGAAAGATATACTACTTTGATTTACCACCATTTTGGTAAACATTAGTCTTGACAGTTCATATTCGGCAGTCGTGAAGTAAACATGTGCAAAATTTATTACGGAAAAATATTTTATAAATCGACGTGTTTTAATCGTTAAAATATTTTATCAAAATCAATCATCGATTACTGTGACGAAGAGAAAGTTTCGCGACATTTTTGAAAGAAACAACGTGCCAACAAGACGCAATGTTTAGCGTGTAGTGAATGATTTCGAAGAAAGAGGGTCTGATAGGGCCAAGCATGAACCACAACGTACTGCAACATCGACTGAAAACATTACTGCTGCTGAAGAAATCCATCCATCAACCTCAATTCGACGTCGAGCTCAGGAACTTGGTCTTCACAGAACAACTTTGGCCACAATTTTGCACAAGGATTTACATTTGTATTAAAATTCCGTTGACACAAGAGCTTCTTCCACAAGACCATTTACGCCGCCGTACATGTGCCAGTAGGATGTTATGGATGATGGATATGCGAATAAACAGAATAGTCAGTTCTGGGCAATGGAAAACCTCAAATTATTCATCAGTCACCTTTGCTTCCATTAAAAGTGACAGTCTGGTGTGCAATTTGGTCAGAAGGAGGAGGAGTCATTGGACCTTACTTCTTTGAAACTGAAAACGGCGTAACGGTAACTGTCAATGGGGAGCGATATCGTGATGTGATTGAAAACTTTCTAACGCCACAACTGCATGCTTTGGGCTTGATTAACATGTGGTGTCAACAAAATGACGCCACATCGCATACAGTCAGGATTACAATGGAATTACTGCAAAACATCTTTCCACAATAAGTTATTCCAAGAAATGGTGATGTTGATTGACCTCCACGTTCGCCTGATTTGACTGCTCCGGACTTCTTTTTGCGGGGATATCTGAAAAGCAAGGTTTATGCAAACAAACCAGAAATGCTTGAGCAACTCAAACAAAATATTCGTGATGAAATTAATAAAATACCGCATGAAATGCGTGAGAATGTAATGAAAAATGTGCTCAAAAGGGCTCGCATTTGTGAGGCTATCAGAGCCGGGCATTTATCTCATATTGTATTTCATACATAATTGCTGACATTAAATAAAACATTTATCAATATAAGATCCATTTTCTTTCATTTAATCAAAAATTATAAACAAACAGATTAGTATACCTTCCCGACGGACACCCAGTACTGTACTGTAGGACTGTAGGATCCCACCACAAATTGGCTGATTTAGCAAAAATCACTGATCTCTCTACATTTGTTAAATGAAGGATTTCAGAACGTTACAATTTCGCTCTTTTATAGTGCTTTAATTCCGAGTATTTTTTTTTGATAAGAACGCAGTTGCTGGCAGCACTCACACTTTTGCAGTAACGCAAAAGGGCATTGAGTGATGATATATGTAAGTCAGTTCAACTGACTGAAATTTTTGTACTGGTTTTAGTACTATTCCAATTCACAAGTTTATAAATGTGTTATTGAACATATTATGACGTAATAATGTAAGTTGTTAAGTACAAAAATTTCGTCGCTAAAAACATAGCACTGTCGGGTGTAACAAATTTAGCTTTATGTTCCGCGATCATACTGTAACTTGATCGGATTTGTTTCCTCTACATTGCGTTATACGACATTGAAGATAAGCCATTCCGATAATAAAGGTTTTTCAAAGCACGTTTGATGGCACTTCAATTGCATTTACAGCATCCAAACTGTACAGTTCCTTAATGATAACATACTTAAATAAGCAAAATATTTGGCTACCTTAAGACAAAGATTATCTGCGAAATTTAAGTACCCAACAGACACTTATTCTCATATCATCAAGCTTTTATACTCCATTGACGAATTCTTTGGCTGTGCTTACGGGGTAATGTTGGTGCAAACATCGTGTTGTTGCTGATAAAACTACGCTAATGCAGGTGTTGAGAATTGATCAGTGGTTTAATTCAAAAGGTGTAATTTTATAAGATTGCATGGAATTTGTGATGGCGGAGTACAACGGTTTGTGATTCAAGTGAGTGAGTACTTGATTAATATTAATGCATCTAATGTTAGGAATTTGAAGCGATTTTGCTATGCCAGCAAAGAATACATAAAGTTACATTTTATTATCTTCAATCGAATTACGGGCAAAAGTAGCCATATTCTCATAGAGCATAAGCCGTGATATTAACTTCAACATTAGAATTCCAAATTCCAATTCCAAATAAGAACAATGTAGTTTCATATGTAATTTAAGGAATGTACAGAATGCATTTTTGTTTTGTTTTTACAGCCAAGCCATAGAAATTAATGACAACGTACATATGTCGAATAATTTGATTTATAATAAGTTTTAAGTACGTGTCAAAGTCAATCACATTCGTATGACAATTTGGTGAAAACATTTGCATTATCGAAATGGTTTTGCTAGAGCAATCACTATTCCAACTAACGAGGATTTAGGAAATTATAGACGTACGCTTTGTGTAACATTTACTGAAACGACGATATGCCATTACAGATAATCAAATATCTTTTTCACCATTTTGATACCGAACCAGGTCTTAGGCAGGGACAAATTTCAATGCAGACCAGAAGTGCCAGTATTAATTATATTAAATGTCATATTAACTGCACTCTCAATTCACATAGAGATCTCTAGTAAAAACATTGCGTAGCAAACATCACTGTATTCATCACAATCACTCATCCAGTTCTTGTGCAAGTTTCACTGAAACAGCAATGAATTTAACAATGCATTGTCATAGGGGCAAGCACTTGGAATGTGACAAACATTCAGGCATGTAATTCTGGCATTACATGTTCGGATACATTTCTCAAAAATAATTATTTTTTTTTTTTAATTGAAAGGATGTATGGTGAAAATACAGTGCATTAAATTTTGTTAAATTGAGGGAGACTGCAGAACTGCATATCAGGTACCAACACCTCGTTTTTTAACTTAATTCTGTTATATTGAATATACTTCAAGCCATTATTTTTCCATTATTACTTTTTTTAACTACACATTTACACATTTACGTTACTGGAAGCAATCTGGAAAGAATCGGCATATGCTGTTGCCTTTGTCGCTAATGAAAATGTTCTTCCTCTTAAAGTGCTTCCACATATCTTTTTGTTTTTTTGCTGGATCATTAATCCAAAACTGTGGGAGGCTATATTCCTGCTGAAAACGTAGAACGTCAATGCAGATCTCTGACAACTAAAAATCAAGTCATAAATGTCGTTAAACTGAACGGGTTGTTCTTCCTAAAACCCCAATTTTCTAATAACTAATCTAAGGCATTTTTCATTTCGCTTAACGGAAAACACTTAGAGATATATTAAGAATGTTTTTTAAAAGGAAGGAAAATCAATTTTTAAAAAAATTCGATGATCTAAAAAGGTAAAGATAACTTTGGATAAGCGCGAATGATCGAGGATGCACGCGTAAGATGTTGTATATCAAAATTTGTTGTTAAATATAAATACTAAACATAATATTAGATGCGCAACAAAGTTCCCGGTGTTTGCCAATAGATGGTGTCAGCTGTAAGTTCTAGTCGATTTTGCCATAAGCTAAATGTCATGAGCCAAGCTTAGTCATATGGTAAACATACCACTTCGACATGTTTGACGTCTATTATTTTAGTTCTGGGAATATGTATGATTTTGTGTCGAATAATCGTCATATACGGGAAGTATTGATTTTCTTTTTTCAATCGAATAAAACGGCGATTGGCGGTATTAGAAGTTACCCGTCAAGCCATTTCCGATTATCACTTGTTCAGTTCGATCGCACACGGCCTGACTGACCAGCAGTTGCGCTCATATGACGCCATCAAGGAATGGCTAGATTCGTGGGTAGCTTCAAAAGATGAACAGTTTTACCGGTGCGGAATTCGAGCTTTGCCAGAAAGATGGGAAAAAGTAGTAGCTAGCGATGGGTAATACTTTGAATGAATCAATTGTAAACATGTTTTCATAATGAAGTTGCATTTTTGTAAAAAAAATTAGTGAGAGCTTAATTGCGCACCTAATACTAATTAGTTATTTAATTTTTATAATGTCTCAAAATGTATTATTGTTTAGAATTTCTTAATATAATAGCTGAAAGTCCATAATTACGTGTTGGAAATTATTAAATAATCGTTTAAATCAACTTTAACTGTTGACCGTTTATGTCAGTTAGTTTTTAAATTTCATTAAGCGATTTTTGTTGAACTGGGACTTTTAATTCTAATGAAACCCAATGCCTCGCAGTATTGCAAATTGAATTTCTTGAATATTCTGTTCTTTCTCTTCCTAAATGCCAGTTTGATATTTCGAATCATTTAGCTGCATTCTTAGTTCTATATGAAACTCGTATAATCAAGCTATTCTGAAATCTGAAGTACTTAAACATTATTACGATTATTTAGTTTTTCATGTACATGCAGAATTTTCCACATGAAAGAAGGTTTGCTTCATAACTAAATTCGTTTGGGAAATGGAAATTATATTAGGTAGAAGAGCCGAAATTATGGAAAAAATTAGCTTTACGCGTAGTTCGAAAGCGAGTTTTTTTGCTGAAGCTATTCCGTCTTCTGCTAGTATTGAAACGTCGCCATGTTCCGAGTTTTCAATAACTGAATTTTCTTGAATTTTATTTTCTTTATATTATGGTTTTCGTAACTTTAGAGAAAGAATGCTCAACAAGTATATAATAAGCTCAGTCTATGTATTAGAGATTGATTTTGAATCGATCGGAAAAATTTATTTTCTGCATTTTTAGACTGATACAAAAAAAATTTGGACGCCCATAATTGCGAACTATAAAATGACTGACTAAACGACAAGTCTAACAATATCATTTTAAATTGACGAGCGGAATCGTTGGTAAGTAGTAAGTTAAAATAGAATGCATGTAGGCTCACTGAATGTGGGAAGCTTTCCCATATATCATTCATGTATGTATCATTATGTACATCGTTATATTTTTAACTTATCCACTAGCACTGTAATATAAAAGATTTAATCTTGTTGTGCTAGGTTATGTCAAAATTGATAAATAAATAAATAAATAAATAAATATATCATTCATGGGATGGACGTACGTTTATTTCTCTACGTTTATTTTCTCGCCATTAAAGTATTCACCCCAGACAAGATACACTTATGTCAACGTTTTTTTTTTTAATCCTTAAATAATCGATTTCCGTTATGGCCTTGATAGTGAGGCCAAATGTCCTTGGATGTCAAGTGTCGCCAGTAAGGTATTCTGAGTTTAGGGAATAGCTAAAAGTCGCGCGGTGCTAATGCAAGTAAATGCGGTGGTTGAGGAGTGATATTAATTGGATTATCACGGCGCAAAAACCAAAAGTTGTATGTTGTTGCTTCCGATCTACTTTTATAGCTTACAGCTTCACAAAAATGACAAATGATGTTCAAAGAATATTCCTTGTTGACAGATTGTCCCAATGGAAGAAACTCATAACTCAACTAAAATCGAAGAAAATGCAGAATCTTTTTGATCTTGTCCCACATTTGGAACAATACTGTCCCGCTCGATATGGTTGTATCCAGATCATGAGCATAGATCTTTCACCTACTGGTCTATATATAACATGCCAGAATCAGCCAAAAATCATTTTTCCACAGATTATAAAACGATTATTATTTTAAACAAATTGTTTTAAAACAAATTGAGTGTTTTTAATTTTGAAATATATAACATCATCAGCAAGCTCTCTAATTGGTAATATATTTTGGTTTTTGGCTTTCAACGATACAGATTAATATTCGTCCGTCGTCTTCAACTCGTTCTCCGTCATCTTTAAATTGTTTATGCCACCAGTACAAATCTCTTTGTGATAAAATCTGTTCATCGAAGTTCCATTCCAAAAAGACATTTTAATGCATCTTCTAAAATATTAATAATATTTTAATGTGAAATTGGTCACAGATGTTTAAAGTGATATTTTGGTTCATTATTCGGTTTAAGATCGTGTTACTATTAGCAATTATTTATTATTGCTAACAGACAGTATTATTAAAAAATTTGCGAAACTGATTGATGTCTGTGATTCAATGTTTCTGTGCTCCGATGTTAATTTGAAAACTTGTCTTGCTTTCTGGACAAGACGGTATCAATTAAAAAAAAAAAATTAATTTAAGTTCAGGAAAATGTTAAAATTCCTGTATTGTAAATTCCCTTTCCTTATATTTAGAAGAGGCGTTAGGAAATTTTGATTTAATTTTAATTTAAAATGCACCAATATTTATAGAACATTATTTAATATAATAACATTTTTTTGTGTTAATAAAAAGGTAGTATTTTTGTATTCAGATAAAAATCTTCGAAAAACCTTACACTGCTAATATTTTTGACTGACTTTAAGTTGTATTGCTTAATATGACTTTAATTTGCTTCTGTTACTTTTACTTTGTTATACCTTCACCCGAAGAAATAAAAGAATATACCACTTTATATGGCCAAAAATGTAACATACGAGGAAAGATATTTATTTTTTTTTTTTTTTTTACCAAATGTGTTGCCTGGCTTTTTAAGTCGATTGACCGATGTCCGTCTGTCTGGCTGGTTATCAATTAAAGTTAAGTTAAAATTTGGTACAGATCATAGCCCAATATTGTAAATTGGCTTTATCGAACCGCCCCTTCTAGAATCTCTCATAAAAATTGACCGATTTTTTAAACTACGGCTTTTCTCTATGAGTCCTAAATCGTAAAATTCAGATACGTTTTTACCTACGTTATTACTTGGTGGTGCTCCCCGAGTTTTGGAAAAAATTGGTTGATTAACAGCTCGCCTTCTGTTACCTCCCATACAAATGACACTTTAATCTATGTATTCATTTGACAAATTAAGACAGTGCTGAACCAGAATTCGATAGTGAAAGTGGGCAGTATAGACATTCCCCTCCTGGCACTTCCCACACAAATTTGTTGATTTTCTGAAATTCAGTCTTACCTTACAGTTTGTATCTTGTAAGGTACAATAATTTAGTTTTTTTGACCCATTGATCTGATTGATTTTGAGTTCTAATAATTGATAGCCCTTTCAAGCAGTTGTGTTGATTTATTGCAATTGGCGCACATAATGCGTTTGATGAACCAAGTTTTGAACATCAAAATGTGGGGCTTCGCCAGACCCTTTCTTTGTGACATCGGTAGTACAAATTGCCCGATTTATCGAAATATAATTTTTTCCTGTCACATTCGTCACAATGTTTCTTAAAATTTGAAAAAATCATCCGGATAACCACTCCCTCTCTGATACCTCCCATACAATTTCCCTATTAAATTCAGCAGAATTTAGAACGCATTAGGAATTTAGAATTTATGTCAATTAACCGATTTAGCAGAAATCAGTCATTTAGCAGAGAACATCACAATGTTCTAATTTTACTTCTTTTATTGTACTTTAAATCAGATTATTTTATTAATATGAGCCTGGCGATTTACCTCGCCCGTTCTAGCACCCTTTAAACTTTTGCCCCATTAAAGGCATTGTTTGAAGGTACATATAAGTCAGATCATCTGACTGGATCTTCCGTACTTTTACTGAATGTTAAATTATTCACATTTTGCTCAATTCGTTGTTCGATTAACCTATTAATCATGTGTTTTGAATAATCCAAATCACGATTAATTTGACTAATTGACCAGGATTTGGGTAATCGGGCTGGTTGGCTCATTAATTAATCGCACAACCGTAAACATAATATGCACTTTTAGAATAAACTTGTGATGTGCCTGTAGAATTTCTCACATCCAGTGTGTTTAAAAACATTCTATTTTCAATCTTGACTAACAGAACCAACTATTTAATAATTATGCAGAAAGTCAATTTGAGACGCTTCCAACAGATTTTTCGATAGATCGACTTCGAAGAAAGATAGATTGCGATATCGGGCATTGTTCGGAGTTCAAGAAAGAATAAAATATAATTTGTATTTGTTACTTAAATATGACATAAATGACATAAAGTGCTGCACAGAAACCCAACAGTAGATGCGCAGTGAGATGAAAATTGTTGTGTGCAATCCACTGTGAGCTGCAATCCATGTTGGAGGGTAAGTAGCCCTCGATCCTGCCAAAATTTTTTGGCCAGTTCTATTTATAATTTACGGTCGATCTTCAGCGTATTATGTTTTTAGATTAAGAACATCGAGTTCATGATCGTTTTTCTTTTAACAATTGTTTATTATTGTTTATTGAATTTATGTTATAAATATTCACTTCAGGGACCGACCGTAACGGTTATGAGAGATGCTTATATAAATAATTTTTTATTTATTTATTTATTTACTTTGTTTACTTATTTAATAATTTAATTTAACAATTATTTGTGGATCTTTATTATATTAAATCTTAAAAAAATAGTTTTGATTTTTATTTCAAATAAAGATGAATTTTTATTTCTGTTTTTTTTTTTACAAATAAAAATCACTTATGATAATTGTTAAATTTGATTTATACCAATAAATAATATTGTGACATATTTATGGGATGCATTAAAATACAAACATTCTCCTATATTTTAGATGCCTGCACAACATTTCCATTAAAAATCGACGCAATAACCGTTATCTGAGACACCTGCCTTAAAAATGTAGCTTCAGTCGATGCGATTTGGTCAAAAAATCTGTATTCATGGTGCAATTTTTCTTGAGTTGCACTTGATTCATTTGTTTCGTGCCTCTATTTGCCTAAGTACAGATTTAAAGTAAATGAAATGTTGAACCCTCTACTGGTATCATGAAATGAAGTGCAATCGTTGACTCGAATTTGCAGGGTTACAAACTTATTAGATAACAAAAAATGCTGCTTAATTTGTTCCTATCTTCAGTATTAGATATTAAAAACAGGGGTAAAAAATAAGAACGCACTGATAATAGAATGTGAGATTTTCCTAAACAGATATAATACATATAAATTGTTATGTCAAAACTAGCAAGTTCCCCTACGTCGGAGGCGTGATTCCACATTTTAAGTAAAAATTAATGCTGAAGTTAAACTCATCTGTAATTTATTTAGCACTGCCAGGAAAGTCTCTTTTTGCCAATTGACATTTTTTCGAACAAATTTCTTTAGGCTAGACGAGGGCATTATTTTTGTTACTTCTCCTCTATGTGTCTCCCTGAAAACTCGATTTTTATAAACTTCGTGTCTACCTAAAATTCTGTCCCAAAGATTGTATCTTCATTATGATTCATGATACTGGGCGTCCGGCGGGAAGATATATCAACCTGATTGTTTACAATTTTTGATTAAATGAAAGAGAATGGATCTTAAATTGGTAAATGTTTTATTTAATGTCGGCAGTTATGTATGAAATACAATATCAGATAAATGTCCGCCTCTGATAGCCTCACAAATGCGAGCTCTTTTGAGCACATTTTTCATTACATTCATCACGAATATTTTGTTTTAGTTGCTCCAGCGTTTCTGGTTTGTTTGCATAAACCTTGCTTTTCAGATATCCCCACAAAAAGAAGTCCGGAGCAGTCAAACCAAGCGATCGTGGAGGCCAATCAACATCACCATTTCATGAAGTAACTTGTTGTGGAAAGAGGTCTCGGAGTACTTCCATTGTAATCCTGGCTATATGCGATGTGGTATCGTCTTGTTGATACCACATGTTAATCAAGCCCAAAGTATGCAGTTGTGGCGTTAAAAAGTTTTCAATCACATCACGATATCGCTCCCCATTGACAGTTACCGTTACGCCGTTTTCAGTTTCAAAGAAGTAAGGTCCAATGGATCCTCCTCCTTCTGACCAAATTGCACACCAGACTGTCACTTTTAATGGAAGCAAAGGTGACTGATGAATAATTTGAGGTTTTCCATTGCCCAGAACTGACTATTCTGTTTATTCGCATATCTATCATCCATAACATCCTAATGGCACATGTACGGCGGCGTAAATGGTTTTGTGGAAGAAGCTCTTGTGTCAACTGAATCTTAAATCGAAACAAATGCAAATCCTTGTGCAAAATTGTGGCCAAAGTTGTTCTGTGAAGACCAAGCTCCTGAGCTCGGCGTCGAATCGAGGTTGATGGATTGTTTTGAACACTTTCTTCAGCAGCAGTAATGTTTTCAGCCGATGTTGCAGTGCGTTTTGGTCCATGCTTGGCCCTATCACCTACAGACCCTCTTTCTTCGAAATCATTTTTGGCACGTTGTTTCTCCCAAAAATTTCACGTAACTTTCTCAACGTCACAGTAATCGATGATTGATTTTGATAAAATGTTTCAACGTTTAAAACACGATGGTTTATCGAATATTTTTCCATAATAAATTTGCCACGTCTCTACTTCACGACTGTCAAATATGAACTGTCAAGACCAATGTCAATTGACTGTACCATTTGTGCCCCCTTTCTTTCTTGTTTATATCTTAAAAGAACAAATTTCAGAAAATCTACTGGCATTGCGCGTCTACGATCTAAAAAATGCACTGGTGGCTTTAGTCTCATTCATTTTTTTTAAGGTAAAAACTACTAATTTTCGAAAATTCCTCTTCTTCGCACACATGTATTGACAGAGGATTATACACTCTTCAATTCACGACTAATTTTGCGGTAACTGTTCGATTTCCTTTTTTTATTATACCTCTTAAGAGATAGAATTTAGAATTTCGAAAAATGTAGAAAAAAAAAGAGAAAAATATTCAATAGTATACAATCTCGGCATCACGATCTGCACTCAAGCCATTTACTATGAGCGATGATATGGTTTATTTCCCTCTTCTGCCCTTTTTGACACTCAAAGCTACAAAATTGTTCAAGATAATGTTGACGACCTTAGCTTCGATCTTTTGTGTTACTTGATGGAACCATTTTTTCCGTGATCACCAGCTTTAACACATAAAAATATAAATTCTTCCCTATCAAGCGTTTAGTATGTAAGGGAAGTACGAAGGTTTCTACTTCGGAAGTGGATTGTAAACACTAATTTTTATGAATCCAGCTCCGTTTGAACTGGCACGAATTTCCCAAAACCACTTGGCATCGCATGTTTTCTCTGGAAAGGGAATGATTTTTTTAATGATTGTAACTCTAGCCCTTTCAGCTGGGCGATGATAGCAGATTTGAGCCTGCTTATCCAGTTTATATCACAAAAGTTACGAATTTTGAAAAATTCATTCTTTTCACGCACCAGCACCATGCATGTTTGGCATGTACGAGTATATCCCAAATTCCCATGATTATAGCCTTATCCGTTTGGCCTGGACGATGATCAGAGTCAGTCAGTCAGTGGGTCAACTAGTAACGCAACAATTTTATATACACAGATTTCCCCATATCGGCACAACATTGCTCCTGACCATTATTGATAATGTCTAAAAGAATGCTGACCAGCATATATTTCGTTGTAAGTCAAGTGATAGATAATTTGGCAAAATGGCATTATCGTAATAATAAATTTGTAACAGCTGTAACGCAGTAATTGAATTGTACTAATATTAACATACACGAAGACAAATTAATAAATAAATACAAAATGACAAAATATAAAAGAGGAATGGGTTCCACGTCATTAGATTGGAAATAACACATAGACTTTGACTGGCCTTACTAAAAAGAGCTAAAAAACTAGGAAATGGTTAAGGCCTTCAAAGCATACATGAAAGAATTCAGATGAAATTTAAAGTGCAGTAATGAAGAGGAATTAATTTTGTTTCCTGATTTGAAATTATCAATAGAAAATGATATAACATTTTGCCAAGCTATTCTAGAATAACGTCCGTAAATAAGCAAACAGTGTTTCATTCGTATGAGATATCAAAAGTGGTGACCGAAGTAAAGCTTAAACATGTGATGAATTACGCTGTTCAGTGAAAAATTAATAAAAGAAAAGTACGAAGGAATTATTATACTTTAACATAATCTAACATAAGTACACAATGGAAATGCGACGCATCCTCAGGGCAAAACACACACAAATATGCAGTTAAGACTAGTCTTACTAGTTTAGTATATTTTATGCCTTTTTAGCATAATTTTTAATATGATGTTAATTACTTTTTAGCATAACTTTTCATTAAATTTTTCAGAATTTTTTCTAATTTTTATCTGTTTTTATCATAATTTAACAAACCGCACTTTTTTTCAGGACATTCTTTCGGTTTCTGGAAACATTGTTTTACATGAATTTTGGTCAAGTTTGCTTTTGGTTTTGCCATATTTCATAATTTCAAGCAAATTAGTAACTGAATTTAGAACAGTTTTGGAATTTTTTTTAAAATTATATCAGAATAACTGCTAGTTTTTTTTATTGGAGGAAATAATAACTACTTTTTCTATATAAATTTGTTTTTAAAAATAACTCTCTCCTCTGGGAATACTTGTTTCAGTCGTGGACTAAACTTTTGTACATGTTTGGCAATTTTTTTGTTGTTAGGCTTAGCGATTGTTCTCGTAATCGTTTCAATTGAAATGTCAATGAAATCACAAATAGAAAATTGCTAGATCTTACACAGTTTGTTAGTGGACACACAAGAACTTCCAGAATAGGAAATATACATGAATTTGCACAATTTGTACAGGGGCATACGAAGATTGTATAAGGTATGGTATCGTTTAGTCAATGTTTGGCGGACAACATTACATAGAGTCGGCTAGATAAGGGAAGGAGGGATAATCATGACTCTAATGAGAAGTTACAGATCATTTTTAATGCTTATCGCTTCTTTAAGCTATTCTTGGATTAAACTTAATATCTTTCGAAAAGAAATTTTGGGTTTTTTGATTATTGGTCATGCATACACTGAAGATACATACAAGTTTTATGTGTTATGTAATGGCTAGCTTCAAACTCTTTCGGCAAAAACAACCCCCACAACCCTGAGCACAGTCGGAAAAAAAGGTAGCAAAATCTAAGAAGAGTTTGAATGATGCAGTGATGGTTGTTACAACTGCCGGAATTTTAACGAATGAATAACTTATGTATTTAACATAATACAGTTCATGGGGTTTTTCTTAAAGCTTGATTGCATTCTGCCTCAAAACGAAAATGACCAAGCGGACGTCGAAATAAAAATCCAACAAGCGTTTTGTATGAAAATGGTGTATGATGAATCAACCGGAATAGGTTTTCGGAAGCATTAATGATTTTATTATAAATAATAAGATTGAGACGACTCGCCTAATGTTCTTAACTATATTTAAAAAATCGACGTCAGCAATTTCAAAGTTTTACACAGCAGCCATAAAATAAGAGAGTACCAATCTCTCTTTATTGGGGAATAATCAGAAGAGGCGCAGGAGCCAGGAAACAACTGTTTCAAGAAGTGCTAGGAAAAGAAATATCTCGTATTAAATTTGGGTTGAAAACATACTCGAAATAAGAATACGAATCTACTCAATACCAGTAAATTTTACGTGAAATGAAGCTTTATTTGATTAAACTTTATTTCATTTGAGTGCACGTGGAAATAGTACGTATTCAAAACAAGTAAAAGTAATATTACAGTAATAAGTAAAAGCATACTTATCTTGATCAAGAAGGAGCTTAGCGCCAAGCAAAAGATTTACCGTCATCAGTCTGAATAATTTCACCGCTGAGGCCAGTGAGACCGATATTGGATTTAAAAATTTAATATTCGTCAGGATAAATAATTTAATGGTTATTTCTTAGAAAATTAAACTGGGATATACTGGGGACGTGACTTAGTCAAACATATTATTATACCTACAATATAAGTTTAAGGACTAATAACTCCAATACACAAAATATTACAATATAAATTCTATAATGTACACGGATTGACGCATTGGTTTGTGAATGTTCTCTTAGTAATTAAAAAAATCGAAATCTCTAGCAAGCAGTACATTTGATACTTGGTAGATGTAACATCCAGAAGGAAGTGTTTAAGGCACTAAGTATCCATTGACCAAATCTGTTTCAGATCATTTAAAGCCCATTGAGAGATTTTCTTCTGTCTGGCTATCTAGTAATCATGCTAAATGGCGTAAATTTTTATAAAACTTCTTAAAACTTAGCAAAGCCATATATTTTTAAAAAGACGACTGGATGAACATGCATATTTTGTTATCTATTTTACCAATATGTTCCCAGATTCATATCCTTCACTCTGTTGAAGTAAATTGTGCATAATTTGGAAGAATCAACTTAGTGGATTATATACAAATCAGAAATATCTACGAATTAGAATGTGCCAAATTTTAAAAAGTTTCAAACGACAGTTATTTTGTTTACCAGCAAGCTTAAGCTCAACGTTCAATTGACACATTTGGAGAGATGTGGTATTTTAAACGCTGTCCTATGGATGTTAAATTTTCTGCCGTATCAAATGGTATATAAGTTCATTCCTTCAATTGAAGACGTAAAGAACGATATTTCAGAATCTGTCAGTTTAATCAGCTTTTAATAAGAAAACATTAACATTTTTCCCATTCGAACAAATCAAAATTGGATTTTTACAACGCCTTTTCCAAAAGGAAACCATTGTGCTCCGCTTAAAGCAAAATAAAAAGTTGTGTTGATGCTACAACCCGAGAATGTATGCACTATAGCCGCGTATGCTTATCATCGTGATCATTTTAAAAAGAGCTAAGTCCAACTTTGATCTCAATTCTGCCCCTGTTTACAAAATTCTAGAGAGTTGAAATTTCGTACACAAATTTAAAATGGTTTTCTCTAATTCAAAGTCATAAATTGTCATCCATGAAAGTGTATGCGAGTAATGAACGAAGTTTCTTTGATTGAAAGCAAACAATGATAGATTTCTCCGGATGTGCATTTTATCTGGGGACTGACAACGACAGGCATGTCACCTTCTTGCAAATATTTAAATGCATATTTGCATAAATATCATATTAAATTATAACATTTTGAATCCAGCATGTACAACTATTCATGTACATGCTCGTACATCAAATTGAATAACAACAACGGCAAAAGTCACCAACTCCACAATATTGACAAAACATGCCCACATTTAATTTCAGTGAGCTCTCGGGGCCACGGCGCACTATGGAATCATGAAGCATAATCCTTGTCTCATTGGATCTAGAATGTTCAAGTACGTAGTATTAGTACTTGTACGTGTATCAGGCACGAACGAATGAATGACAGTACGCTTCATACATACATAAATTGTCACCTGAGACGGTCTGGCAAGCACCAAGCTGCGCGGCAGCCAGGGTTCAACTTCTTTGGCGAACTTTTGAGTCTATGCCCAGAGCCACGGGTAAATTGGATGAACGGATGAATGGCTGAGTTTGGGTTTGTTCAAGTAATTAATGCGAAACATGCAAACCCACGTCGACGAGTAAGCCAAAGAGCGGCGCAAATTCCATCACAATGTTGAATATGCGCGACGTGACAGATTGATTATTTGGCATAGGGTGGTATACAATTTGTTTTTATGCACCCTATGTAAACAAATGCGTAAGTAGTTACTGCGCACTTACCTTCCCAATAAACATTTTTGTTAGATATCAACTTGAGGTACATTTGACATCAAATAGCTTTCTCAAATCTCCAACGTTAGTTCTCAAATGCACCTCAACAGTGGGATTATAGCTTTCTCAACTTAAAAGGCACATTTTTTATATGGTGATTTCCTTAGTTATCAAGTTGAGAAATTTGTGATTCTCAACTTGATATCAAAGAAATTTCTCCAATGGGAATCAAATTGAAGATACGTAATTTGCGTATTAAAAGAAATTGTTTATATATATTTAAGAAATTAAAACAATGTATTACGTTTTTTGGAACTTTTTATTTTAAAGTGTTATTTACTATATATTTAATTATGTACTTTTAGATATATATATATATATAAAATTACAGCCTTTCGTGGCACATATTTAGTTATATGCATTGCTGACCTTTATTTGTTAATCCAAAAAGAAAAGTTTTTGTTTTTCTTTTTTATAATATTTTTATTTACTCCCAATATTTGGACCAAGTCCGTTGGTCTATATCAGGGGTTTATTTTTGAGTCGCAAATCTTTCCTCGAAGCTTCCGTCGTTCGTGTTATAAAAATTATTGTAAACAATAATGAGTTTAACAATATTGAGTTGAAAGGAATGAGATGAAAGGACGGAAGCTTCGAGGAAAGATTTGCAAACTCATCACCTGCCTAACCTCACTTTTCACTTTTTTACTTCTACGCATACCGCAAATTGAATAATTAACTAATAATAAGATAATTGAGCAATTAAATTAATAATAATAACACTTATACTCCCTTTTTTGAAATTTTAGTCTGCTTTCAACAATATTCACACCACAAAACACAAAAACACCGACAAGACGCGCCAATTTTCTCACAAATAACATTTTTTTCTATTTACGATTGGCAAAAGCTACCAGATCTGTAACAAATCAACAGTGCTTCCATAGGATAATATAAAAGATGTCAATGAAATCTCTAATTTAACTCAAATAGTATTCAAGTTGAAAAAATGTTTGATCTCAAGTGGAGAAAAGTGTTGGATATCCAATTGAGAATTAAATTGTTTCTCCAACGTTGGAAAAAAAATTTATTTCTCAACTTGATATCAAGTTGAAACCAAATAAGGAGAAAAAAGTTTCACTTCAACTTGAGAATTACATTGGAAATCAACTTGAGAACTAAGCTTTTCTCCAACATTGGAGAAATGACTTTTCAATGCATATTGGGTTGGAATCCAAAATACTTACAAAATATTAATACGTTGAGGAATATCTTCATGGTTGTTCACTTTTGTGATAAGTGAGTATCTGATATGGTGGTCAAAAATTTAAATTGTTTTGTAGCAAACTTGCGTCAGTTGTGAAAAAAATATTCAAATTAGTAAACACAATACTTTCAGCCAAATTCCACAATAATGGAATAATTATCATATGTCTAATTATTTCACAAAAATTTGACGAATATGTGAATACTAGTCTCATAAGATAGGATTAAGATTAGGACGTTTGATCAGACGTAAAATCTGTTAAAAGTTGCACCTGCATATATTACCTATACATATACATTTTGAAAACAATTTTATTTAATTTTTTTTTTTTTTTTTGAAAACTCAAAACTATTATTATAAATATTTCATTTGAAATAAAAATTAGTACAGAAATTTCAGCCAGATGAACTGACTTAGATATACCTTCACCCAATATCCTCTTACATTGATGCAAAAGTGATGGGAGTGCCAGAATAGGCGTGATAAATTGCTGTTTTCCTATTAGCGAATACCCTAAGTTAATGCGGAACGCTGCATTTGGTGCAATTGAATGAATGATGGGAGTCCAAGAGTATGTGGGATAAATTAGTTATTTTACGTGGGAGGAAGCAGAAATGCCTGGTTGTGGGTTAAAGCGGTCATTTTTATAAGAGACACTTGAAGGGAGCGACAATGCGATAAATTTTCATTCTTGGACAGTACAGACTGAAATTTACGTAATTGTGCAAAGGACAGGAATCAAGGAATACATGGGTTAAAAATGTCATTAAAACTGTCATCGACCAATTTCTTCAGATTTCACCAAGATATAGAAGTCAAAACAATGGACACAATACGAATAAGTAGTTTCATAGAAATCGGTTAATTTGAATAGTATTTACTATCAGACAAAAAAAAAAAAAAAAACAAAACCAAGCTGTGCGAATAAAAATTACTTGACGTTTCGAGATATTAAGTGGTTTGTGTTTTAAGTTCATTAACAATAACAACAAAAACAGGATCTAACTTACATTACAATTTAGAGATATTACGTAATTTTGCAAAGATCGCTCTGAAAATCTGCTATAACAACGTTCTAATTCCACTAAAGTCGTTTTTTTCTCGTAGGCACAAATATGTAAATTTTTCTTACGTTGAAATTAAAGTGAAATTAATTGTAAATTTTGCAGATGAGTATTCTAACAAAGACTTGCATCCGCTTTTGTACCACTCATACATTTCACAGCTGAAACAAACAACAAATTAATTTAGCCACTGTAATCGACTTACTGCAATGCATTTATCTTCGTCGATTGCATCAACATGTTGTGATTCTGAAAAAAAATTATTTGGCTTTGTGCAAATCTTCAATATATTGAAGTATACCTCATATTATACAAGGGAATATTATTCAATCGAGTTGGAAATGCTTTTTATTACTTACGCTACATAATGATGAACATTTTGTGTAATTTTTTCAGTTTTAAATACATGTAAATCATTAGGAAAGCAAGGCGTCGGACAGGTCAGTCATGATTACACATGTAACGCCCTACACCAGTGTATTCGAGAGTACAAAACTGACAACATTACCTGAATATATGTATAAAAAATTGTTATAATATGACTGAGTACCATGCTCATGAAATTTGAATACTTGGTCTCCAATACGATGTTTTAATGGAATTGTATTAAGAATTGATTTTTTTTTTTTGAAATTCAAATGTTTTCGGGTATAACGGCAAGAAAAGGATTGCTATTGCCCAAATTAAACAACTGAAACTAGGATTATGAAATGTACGTACCCCATACACCGCGGCCTCTAAATGAGGAGGCATCTTTCGTAAATTCACAAATATAGGGTGTAAAATGGGGAAATAGTGAACAGATCCTATCCTTCAACGAAGATGGATCAACAGAACACACATTCCTCTAACTTCGAAAGTGGTAGATACAAATAGGGTTTTACGAAGTACGTACTTTCAGAAGGAGAAAGAGAGTTGCAGGGAAAAATTTATCAGTTTGTAAGGGAGTTACTAGAAGGGGTGGGTCGATAGATCGCATCTGCGATTCCCGGCTACGATCTGGCAAAATATTGGTCTGATCCTTGTTATTTGGAGTTCGGTAAATTTTTCCAATAATTATCGTGAAGGAATAAAAGTTTATATAATTTGATGCCGCTAAAGTGCAACACATAGAAAAAGCATTTAAAGTACTAAATATCTTATGGCCAAATGCGTTTGTTGACTTTTTATATCGGTTAAGCGATATGCGTCTATACGGTTGGCTGGCTGGTAGATGCTATAACTGCTGTAAACCTTTATGAAAGTTCTTAAAACTATGCACAGCCTGATATTTTCCAAGATTGTAGTTGCTGATTGAAAATGGGTTACGTCGACAGACCTCATCTCCGTCATAGCTCTATAATGCTTTGTAAAATGTTCATTCTAATACCATCCATACAAACGGCTTTCAAATTTAGTTTCCATTAAGGATCTGTTAACGTACTTTCTTGTTTACTTAATTGATGTATAGAAATAGAAATCCTTATCTATTATACGCTACACGAATAAAATAATTCCAGGCTCTTTAGTCTTGTCTGTCAGGTCCTCTCTCTTCTGCGCCGTCTATCGAGTTAATTGCCGAAAAATATTCATGTTGGGAAATTTGGGTCTATCCGCCTTACATGACGCAGCCAAGGCAATCGCTGTATATGTATATTAATGCTCTTTTCCACATTGTTGACTCATATAACTCATTGTTCATGTCACGCCAATACTCTCTGTTGACGATGATGGGCCCATTTTAGGGAGCATTTTCATTTCGAAGACTCCCAGCGTTGATTCATTTGGTTGTGCCACAACCCAGGATTCTGTGCCATATAACAAGATAAGTAAAACCAACACCTGGTACTGACGGGTTTTTGCTTATCAAGAGAGAGTTTAATCATTGAATCGCTTGTTTAGCCCATAGCAACATCTGATAGCAAGTAATACTCTCCTCTTAATCTACGAGTATATATGAGTAGATGAATACATCCGCCACTCCAATGCGAGTATACTCTTTGTCTGTTGAAGCGAGTAACTTGGTTTTGTCCTCGTTTACCGCCAGACCCATTTTTGCTGACTTTTCTCAATGCTCAGGAAGGCTGAAGTAACATCTCAAAGTTCTCTGCCAATAATGCCTATATCATTGACAGTCGCAGTAGCACATGGCCTTTATTAAAAATGGTACTGTCGTCTTGTTTAAATTCTCATTTGGTGTTAAAAGGCTCGCTAATATTTTCGCTTTTATATTTTTTTTTATTTTTGTTATTATTTTTTTTGTTCGTGTTTACATGACAAGTTAATTTCAGATGATGGGCTTATCAGACCACTGCTTACGATCCACTAGGCTGGTATGAGTTAAGTTTCAGTAACAGATGTTACCCACTGGCCTAAGACCCATCGGCATTAGCATGCCATTTAAGTTTCTCTCCGAAGGTCGGAAGTCGTAAGCTGCTTGGGAAATTCTGCAAAGTGTTTTGGTTATTCCCAAGTAATAACAGCCGAAGAGGCCAAATTAGAAATTTTCCCATTCCCCGGTTTGCTAATGTGGAGTTAGAAATTGAAAATGCATTGCACTGTCATTCCCATTCTGGTACCACTCATACAATTGGCCTAATCCAAGCCATATATAGTTTTTACCCAGTTGCTTTATGTTTGACATAAATAGGCACAAATCGGCATCTCAGTTGACTCAGTTGTGCAGATGAAAGTTCGCACAAACATACAAATTGTCTAATTGTCCGATCTAGCAAAAATTAAATATTTAAATTCTAATTCTTTTAAAAAATTAATTTTTCTTATTAAAAATATGGAAATCTTCGATGGGTATGTTTAAAAATAGATATAGATCACTTTTAGTCAGAGCATACTGAATTTATATACCTCGAACTATTTTCTTTTCAGTTTTGTTAAGCTCTTTGAAACTGTCGGTATTAGATCATCCATGAACAAATAAACCTGTAAGCTGTAGTGCGGCAATTTTGAAAATGTTGCATTTGCCCTTTCAATTTTGTGGCACCTCAAAATGGGATGGAATGCTAAATATGCTATCAACACTGTTAGAAAATGTATATTCATTTATATTTGTGAATTGCACATTTCTTCCACACAATAGTTGCTAGTGAATGATAAAATCCTATAAGCATTCTACATCCAGGTCTCTCACACAGACAGTAAACAAAAGCAATAAAATTGGTTCCAAAGAAACTCAAATGACATTTTACGAGTATTAAACAGTGAGGCAATTCTGCTGATTTGTGGTTGCATAAGTATTGCAGCTTTCCATCTCTGAACATGCAGTGATTTCACTAACACATTAAAAACTTTGTGTTCCAGAGGAGGGGCA
The DNA here is from genome assembly GCA_019455685.1 of Philornis downsi. Lineage (NCBI taxonomy): Eukaryota > Metazoa > Arthropoda > Insecta > Diptera > Muscidae > Philornis > Philornis downsi. The sequence goes on from JAHXMU010000027.1 coordinate 787,148, forward strand.
AACAGCTTAAGTCCACCATTAATCGATGCTGAAACTTTTACCAGACAAAGGCATTACTTAAGACCGCTGTCTTTCGATGTTGATGCTTTGCAAAGTGGTTTTTCTTCAATTCGTTTAAACAAACCGCCAAACATGCCACATACGCATTTTTTAAATTGAAAATATCTTACGCAATTTTTCTCACAAAACGCTGTTATTTTTCACCAACATAATTCCATGCAGTACTCGTAAATATTCAGCAAAGACAAGCAGCCAAGCGGCCGACCATATAAACAGCCAAAAAGTTGCCTGACTCTGCCATCGAAATCTGCAAGCGCATAGCCTGAAACATGGTTTCTTGTATATTTTTTGAATTTAGTATCAATAAACAAGTTTCCAGCATAATTTCCAGGCCAAAGCAACCAGTATTGCAATTTGGTTTAACAAAATACTTGTGGTCAAATCCCAGCACTCGCGCTCATGTCTTGTGGATGGTCAGGTGATCGTTTAATGAATACTATTTGCTGCAGCATTAAGGACCAAGACCAAGTACTCACCGCGTTATCTTATTGTTGTTGCTGCCATTACATGTTTACAATATTTCAATGTGCTGCTGCTGTGAATCAGATACACAAATATGATTAAGATGTACGATTACAAAGATTACAAGTTATTTAACCTTAAAACATTTAAGCTACGCGCATCGACGTGTCCGAATTTTAGGTCAATTGGTTTCCCATCGATACGGGGTGAATTATTAAAATTATTTAAGCATGTGTGTGAGAATTACTAAGTCTCCTGTGCAACCTTGACGTGAAGATTCTGCTGTAAACGATTATGCCAGGCAATAGCCAATGTGGCTCCGAGCTGCTTAAGCAGAATCTGGAACTCTAAGGGATTTAATTTTTTCTAATCTAGACTTAACGCCCATCATAAGTTTAATATCAAGCCCTATTAAGTTTGAACGCGTCTGCCCTAGTTTTTTTTTTTTTTTTTTTTTTTTTTGGGAATGGCTGTCCACACTCCCTAATTGTGGATGTTGGATGAATTTTAACACTAAAAGTAATCACATAGCCTGGTGTTGTCAGAAAACTTTGTAGACTAGGAGATGTAAATATATAGGTATTAACATGAATAAACAGTTATTGAACTAACAGCATATCGAAGACCCTTAGAGACACTTTTGTACCTATAGGGATGGGGTTATACATAATATAAGAGTGGGCACGCTGTTTGAACCACCGGCTATATTTTTTCTCATGAAAAAAGTTAAAGGTCGCGCCACCGAGTTTTTAAGGGTCTCAGCGAGAATAAAAGGAATTTAAAATTTTTCGATTTCAGTATTGAAAACCAAAAAAAAAAAAAAATAGTCTGGTGTTGCCAATTAAGAAAAATTCCGTCGCTTCATATTCCACGACGATTTTTTATACGGAGTTTAATCGTGAAAAAAAAAGTCAGCTGATTATCAGCCTTTAATGTAGATAATTCAAAAATCGCGACAAAAAAATGTGTTTCGGTTTCAGGTTATGTACGAATATGTGATTGGGTGGTGAGAGGTTGGGCGGAAGTAGAAGATTTAAGGCGGAAGTTTGAAAACCATTATTGAGACATAATTACTAAGAAAATATTTCATTTGACAAATTTTTGCATCCATACTAGTTTTATGATTGATTACCTTCTTGTTTCGCAAAATTTTTTATTTTAATTTTATTAAAGCCGGAAAATTTGTTACATCTTTGCACTTGCATCTTACTGAACTATAGCGGCAGCAACCTTTTTAGTTACAAATAACAAGCAATTGTACACATTTTTGTATTCGCCTCAAAAAAAAAAAAAAAAAAAAAAAAATGGTTAGAACAAGTTAGAATAAAATAGATTTGGACAATCACTTCTGAAATTTGCATCCCACTGCAGAATTCTATTGTTCGGAACTACCATTTACTACAACTTACCACATCTTTCTTCAACCGGAGGAATGTATTATTTGGTACTGCCAATAATGATGAAAGGGTTTAAAAAACCAAGCATCTTTCGACCAAATACGTTTAGGGACTTTTTAATTCGATTGAGCGGTGTCCGTCAGTCTTTCTGCCTTGCAGGCTGGGTGCTGGATACGATAATTACTGGATAAGTTAATTTTAACAGAACTTCGTAAAACTTGGCACAGCATAATATCTAACCAAAGAAGTCAAGGATTGTTATAGGATATATCGAATCACCTCTTCTGATACCTCCCATACAAATTAATAGATTTACGAAATTCAATACGCTCCTCTGAACTACTCATTCGTAACTTGCAGTAACCTAACTTTATGCTTACGGGATTGTTTTATATTGTTTAGGAACATCTTAAAAATCGACCCGCTCCTTCCGGTACCTCTCATACAAATGATCAATTTGATGTACATTTTCTGAGATTCGTTACGCTAATTTTAATCAAATTCGGTACAAATTTGGTCGTTTGGCATAGCAATGTCATAGAATGAAAACGGAACACATTGCCAAACCTATTCCTGTACCTCCCATACAAATTGATCTTTTTCTTTGATTTTTAATTATTCTTCTTCTAACTAGTAGACTGTAGTAGTCTAGGTTTTCGTAGTATCAGCGAGAACAACACTGTGAGAAAAGTTGATTTTGTACTGTAGAATTCAGAAGAAAGCTGATTTTTAAAAAAAATTATCCCATGGTTGTGGAGGGATCAGAAAAACACAGCAAGAGACTGCTGTTTTGTAAAATATTTCTAGATTTTTTGTATCGATATTCATTCCTTTTTATACCTTCACCCGGATGAATGAAGGTATATATCATTTGATATGGTAAAAGTATGAAGCTCAGAGGAAACCGTTTAAAGTACTTAGTATTTTTTTTTACCAAAAATGTTTTATGACTTTTTAAGTTGATTGGACGATGTCCGTCCGTCTTGCTGCTTTGACACAACCTAATATTTTCTCAGGTTTTAACCACATCCTTTCTAGTACAATACATCCCATATTAGCAAACACATCCTTAATGACGTACATAGCTTCAAGATGTTCAATCGCTCTAGACCAATGGAGACTTATTGATTGCAAAAGCTTACATGCACGCCATAACAAATCTCAAAAATTCATTCATATAATGATATCACTGTGTCCACTTAACAAAAAGCCTACATTTCGCAGATTGTAATATACTCGTATTTCCAAAATTCCGTCCAGTTTTAAAAGCATTCGTTTTATTTGTTAATAAGCAAAGTTTTGAGATATCTTCTGCTCGAAAAAGTCTCCCAAAATTAGATTTCTCGCACGGGTCCCTTAGACAGTAGTCTTTGCCAACATTTATATGAGACAACTAATGAAAAGTAAAAGTGGCAAGCAGTTTAAGTTAATTTATGGGCTCAAATAAAAATGCTACATACCTGCCTAACATATCTGTGTTTTTGTTCATCCTTTATTGAAAATTTTATATAGATCGGCATACATTAGTTCATAGTTGAAACTTGAAAGCAAATTACAAACGTATTTTTCATATGGATATGATTCTTTGCCTCGCCACTCAATATGTCATTTTACCAGATCGTTTTGAGACTTTTCTAAAAAATATGACCTTCCAATATTATCAAATACTTTATAAGAATCAAGCGAGTTGCAGCGATAAAGAAATGTAAAAAAATGTGATTGGTAAAAAAAATTAAAATTATCAAGTTGTAAACGCCTTAGGAAAATGAGAGGTAAGGTGACATTTTGTAAAAGGAATCATATAGGGAAGAAAATAATGAACGAAACTCATAAAATGTTAATAATACTAAGTTATCGACGAAAACAACTGAGCAAATAGTCATGTTATTGACCATTTAATCCAGGTGTTGTTTTAGGGAGTGAGTTGAGCGTTAAACGATTATACAAATTGTTTTCTTTTTTTAATTTGGGTATGAAGTTTGAATGGCTATTCGAAAAGAAGTCAAAATCCCCACACCTCTCGGCTATGGCCTTATATGTGAACATTCTTACCAAATCCAAAGAAATGCCAAAAATTTCAGTACAGAAATTTCAGTCAGTGAACTGACTTACATATACCTCTCCACCATCCTTTTGCATTTGCTGCAAAAGAAGGAGCATTGCCAGTAAGGTTGTGGTAAATTGATAGATAGGTTTTCTTCAAAAAATACTTTGAATTCAGTAATAACATAAAAGAAGGAAAATTATGATTTTCTGAAGTCCTTCGCCTAGAAATTATAGAGGGATAACTGATTTTTTCTAATTCGGTCAATTTGTATGTGAAGTATGTAAGTAAAAGGCTTAACAATGCAGTCTGTTTTTAGCTGCTGTACTAATTGCTTAATACTTGATAATTATGCTGGATATGCAATCGTTTAAAAGATATGAAGGCAAGAATATATGGGCTACATAGGTCACATGTTTTGACATAGATTACCCCTAGTGGTTATATCTTTCTCTTAAAATCTCCCATGCATGTTGTCGTGATCGGTCCAGAAGGCTCCAAATACATAACTATTAAAGCATTTTTGTGTGCGACATATCGCTTCATCTTTGGTTTCATTGTCCAGACATTAATTCATTACCACATTACCAAACCGATAGTAGGCGTTCTTTTCAGTATATTGCCATTTTTTATTATTACCATCCGACGTTTCTTAATTTGATCAGGGCAATTGTAACCTAAAATCGGATTCGTTGTACACATTTTCTAAATAGCTGGTGTTTTGTATTGCAACAGTTTAAGAAGATGCTTGTGGTAGTGCTTTATCGACCTTTTTTTACCATTCCGTACTGTTACCTCCCGGACTAATTTTGGAAAAACTAATGGCTCCTCTAATATTTCTAAGTGCAATACTTCAATAAGTTGTAGATTTGCTCCTGCAATTCTCTGCTAATACGGAACATTACGGAACACGGTGAAAACCGAGTAATTTACAACGCCTTTTCGTGCATCCCACATATTTTTGGAATAACACAAAAAGTCATTAAGCGAAGGTGGGCGTTAGTCAATTCACCGTTTGAAATTTCTGTACTGGTTTATGTTGAAATTGCTCGCGTATTCTCTGTTCGAAAGTTCTTTACGCTCAATTTTATTTAATGTTCTGTTGCTGTTATTTTCCCAATACTGCACGATTTTGTCGATGGCGATAATAAATAGCTTATTATTCCTTTAGTAACAAAAGTCTAAAATTCAGGCCCAAACTCAAAGTAAACCTTCGCGAATTAACTTCAAAATTTTAAAAGAGTTGAACCTATTCAGAAGATAACCAATACGGAAATTGTAGTATGATGAACTGATTCTCAGAGTAATCGTGACCACGTTTCCATTCCGTTTGTGGCTAATTTAACAACTTCCAATAAAAGCATACGACTTATTGTCAAACATATGTATGTTTTGATTTAATTATTTTGTGCAAGTCTCAATTCAGTTGAAATTACTTATTAATAATCTTTTAAAGTAGTTTATATGGGACTACGTGGTTTTGTCCACAAAAACATTATAATAGTAATAATAGTGACATTTGGTTTTCAAGTTTATTAAATTTTAATTCCAAGCTGAACGATCTAAAACAATCGAAGAAATATTTCGTCACTGATTTATAGTATGTCGTTATATTGATCAGATTTATGTTTCATCATTTCTCATGGCGAAAATGTAACAAGCAGAGCGAAATTGTTTGAGACTAACCGGCTGGCTGCGATATGGTCTATCACTTCTAGCATCTCCCATATAGTTGAGCGATTTCCTAATTTAGTTTTTTTCTCTGGAAGTCCTAGTTCGTAGATTGCAGCAACCTGGATTTTTGTTTAGTTTTTTCTTTTTTTTTTTTTTTGATCTATTATTCTTGCTAGAACTTAAAACAATCTATTGATTAATCATTGCCGCTTTCAATAGCTCCCATATATTCTGAAGTTCATGCCTTTTATCCGGCTACAATAAATTCTTAAGTAAGCAAATTACTAAGTAGTGTGTAAAATTAAAAATGAATCGATGCATCTTTTAGCATGTCTTAAACAAATTGATTGATTTTTCGAAACTAATTTTTCTTATATAACTACTAATTCGTTAATTACGGTTGTATAAAATAATTAAATAATTTAATCAGAAATTACCTTATTTGATTCATATTATCCCGAATCAACATCTTTCTTGCGCTTATTCGGAAAATTTATTAAAAAGAATCTGTGGTTTTACCACTCCAACTCTCATTGTGGATAATAGCAGTTTATGGCGCATTTTTATTGACAAACGCTCTGTTAAAAAGTGTGAAAAATTTTACTTTTTTTCAAATATTTGGAATTTAGATCACAGACATTTTTAGCAAACCTGTCTGATATTGTAAAGGATATTACGCTGATCATGTAGAAGTGATTGATCGAAAACAGTGAGCTGTTACTGCAGCGTTCTTAGGCAATGAGCAGGATTCAATTATAAGAAAGCAGTCCCAAAACTAGTCGACCTAACAAAGGAGATACAGAAAAGTTGGGAAAAAAATTCCCTTCTTTTTCAACATTATCTCCTTTCAGCTCAATACGTTTTTTGCAGCCATATTCAATAGCTTCGCTACCTTGTTTATAGTAAGAACTGTCAAACTCGTTAAAATTGCCATCAACCGCAGACTCCACCTCTTCATTGTTGGCAAATCTTCTACACCGAGCAATTATTTTAAGTTTAAGTGTAGAAAATTGTTCCACGGAGTTAAATCTGGCGAATAAGTTGCTTGATGAAGCAATTCGAATCTTATTTTATTAATTTTGGCAATCGCAATAGTAGTTGTGTGACCTGAAGCACTGTCTTGATGAAACAACACTTTCTTTTTCGCCAAATGCGTCCTTTTTCCACAAATTCAACACCTAAACGCTGCAATAAATTAGCATAATATTCACCGCTGATGGTTTTTCATTTCTGTAGATAATAGATAAAAATATTCTTATGCGTATCCCAAAAAAACAGACGTCATGACTTTGCCTGCAGATGGAAGCGTCTTCATCTCCTTTGGACACGATTCTCTCATTCCAATCCACTGTTTTGAGTAGTTTAGACCCATGCCTCATCCATGGTTATAAATCGGCTTTATTGTTTGTGAAACATTGCCAAACACTCTACTGAAACATCTTAACGATACTGCTTTTGCTCTATTGGAAGTAAGATTTTCAAATCTTCGGTCAATATACGATGTATAGCACTTTTTGAAATGTCTATCATTTCAGCTGACAATCATGCAATACCATTTTGTGGATTTTCTTAACCGTGTCTGGCGTGGACATCCCAATTCGTTAACCACTACGGTGTTCGTTCACTACTCTGTTAACCAACATTTTGCAGTCGTAAAAGAAGGAGTAGAATCTAACTCGGCCTCAATGTTGGTTGGATTGAGACCTTTCAAATTACAAATTCACTGAGATCGTTTACTTTTGATGGCTAAAAAAACAATTAGCAACGTGGCGCCTCGAAACTTAAAACATACCTATATGTTTTATAATAATAATGTTTTTCAAACTACATAATTTATAGACTACAACAACTTCAAAATGAATACATTTTAATGCGTAACATTTGAAAAAAATTTACCATATATACATATTATTTCTAGTACCTGGCATAAAACCTACTTAATTTAGCCCACTTATTATTATTTTCATTTTTCATTCCAGGGGTTTGCTAAACTTGACGCTGCAAACAAAAGTGGACTACACCGCCACGGCCATTAGGGTGTCACACAGAGAAAGTCGACCGATTTAGCAAAAAATAATGATTTCTCTATTACATCTAAGCGGAAGACTTCATTAAATTGTAATTTTGCTTATTTTATAATAGTTATTTCTGACAAATACCTAACGATTTGCCACGCCTCTTCTGACATCTCTCACACTATTGCACCGAAAGCTGAAGGATAGTATGTAAGTCAGTTCACCTGATTGAAATTTCTGTGCTGTTGGTATATTTTCGTTTCCGATTCTCAAATCAAAAATATCTATTCTATTTCTCTTTTATAGTTTGCTTTCAGGTAAGAAAGGAAGCAATGATAGAAGTTAATGGTTAGTTGGGATATGAATAAATCTGAAACGAATTTCTAAAGTAGTTATAAATAAAAAGTTACAAAATCTAGAACGCAACAAAACTGAATTTTGACAAATGTCCCCGATTTTGCTGCTGTAGAATATTATTCCAAATCCGTATGTCGTCCGTATCCGCACCTAACGCGAACACTGTAATGTAATGCGCCGAATTACGTCAATGAAAGTATGATTTTGCACACCAGTTTGATTTATTTTTGTACGGAGACAGTTTTTACAGACAGTTTTTTGATCGGAAAGAAAGAATCTCTTCAAATCCAAACACGAAATATAGTAAGTCTTGTACGTTAAAAAACATTTCGACTGTTTTTTCGACCTTTGTAATTTCTCACCAGTCTTTATCACGATGGAAATAAAAACACTATTTGCTTTTTTTATGTAAAATACATACGAATTAATTCTATTTTCTTCATACATACATATTTATATATATATATATTGAATGTATATATGTGTAAATACATGTATAAATAGTACATTATTGTTTTTTGAATGTTATGTCGTACTTTCGATTAATTTGATTTGATTTTATAGTAGAGTTTGTATTGATAAATAAAGCTAAATACAGCTAATATGGACAAACATACAATGATATGTACTACAACAATTGCAACTATTATTACATTCATCCAGCTATGTATGATCTATGTATAAACCTTCACAGAAAATACGATCAACTCGTTTGTGTACTTACTATAGAAAAACACTTCTAAATTACTAACGATGCACGGTGGTATCGGAGCTGATCTCGTACCACCATGTTTGATAAAGAGACACTCGAGTGATCCAAAGAATCGAAATCATGTCGAGCGATCGTAATATTTTCACATAATCTATCGATCGATTGATCCATTTTATTATATAAACCTAATAAGGCACATACGATTTCGTGTTAGAATTCCTTTTGTTTTATTTTGCATTTTAATTCCGAGCAATGTTTAATTAATTAACAACAAATCTTCAATTCCATCTAAGGGCAAACAACTGATAAAGGACCTTTCAATGATCCGAAGCATAAGTAAGCAATTCTATTGACCAGCATCGCTAAGATATGAATTTTTAGTATCCTGCATAGATACAAAGTTCATTTGTTTTCTTTAAGTCTAGAGTCTAAGTAGGGCCTTTTCTCAAACCGAACACCACAAAAGGCTAAACCTAATACTATCAAGGAGTCCTAAGAAGTCCACATTCGTTTCAGAAATTGGCCCTTGTTCGTTGCTTCTTTCTTTATTTGTTTTGCGGTTAAAGTAAAATATATATATTATTAAGATGAAAAATTGTAAAACTATCTTTAAGATAAACCTAGATAACAATAAGATTGAAAAAGTTAGAATCAAAGGAAAATAAGAAAATTTGTGGGATTCTGAGGAACGAGGGGCCTGTCTCTTACAGTATTCACATTAAGAAGGGTTGCCATTGAATTGATCTGAGTTCAGTTCGGATGCCGTTCGATTCTCAGTCGTATAATTAAATTTAGTTTTGTTGTGCCAATAATTGGCAACAGCGATCTGAGTGTTCGTATCCATGTTTCTCTCTTATTGTCCCTCAAGTTTCACACGAAGAATTCTTGGAAGTTTTAAAAACATCCCTTTATCTTCTTGGTTTACCAAAGCTACTCGATGGACCATTTCCATAAATGGCAGCTCCACCCCCATTTCCATAGATTGCTCCATTGCCATTCATCATAGCCGCCTGTTTGCGCTGCAGGGTAGCTGGTCCCATAGCCCGAGGATCGTCGTGTGGACCATCATTTAGATCCAGCCCGGCTACCATTTGTGCGATTTCTCGTTCCTTCTTCATGTCAGGTGGATTAAATTGAAGACTAGCTAGGGAGCCATGACTGCGGCTGCGATGCTCTTGGCGAATGGAATAACTGAATGCTCTTTCATTTAAATGGCCTTTGCGCCGGTATATGCCGGTGCCTCCCGGTGATTCTGCTCCAGAGTTTCCAGAGTCATCGAGACCATTTCCCATGGAAGCCGCTAGTTTTCGACTTGACATTGACAATGGCCTTTGTTCGCCAATTAGAGACTGGGCTAGGACGCTTTGTGGTGGTGGTGGTGGGGGTGTGGGTCCGCCCATTGCTTGAGCATGGTGATAAGCATAAATCGGTGGTACAATGGGCATACCAACTGGTATGCCGGTGTTCTTCTTATCCTTCTTCTTTTTCTTTGTAGACGTTGTCGGCTGAAGGGTGGCATATTGCTGGGGTACCATGACGGGCACCTGCATAGGCATGCCCATGTGAGGCGGAGGATGGTGCATCATTGGTGGTGGCATGCCTGGATGATGACCGTGCGGAGGTGGTGGACCAGGTGGAAATCCCCGATGACTAATTGTATGATAATTTCTACCCATGGCTGGAGGTGGTGGGCCCGGTATTGCACCATAAATCACACTACCGCCTGGACCCGGCAAATGTATGCCTGGTCTTTGCATTGCCGCCGGATGAATGGGTTTCGGTCGAATCAGTGTCCCTGATAGACTTTGGCTGCTGGATGACTTTGATGATTTCTTGTCCTTCTTCTTCTTACTGCTCTCCTCTTTTAGTGGCGGTGGTGGG